>JAEQML010053672.1:0-39832 GCA_016904865.1 Pissodes strobi
TTTTTTGCTGGTAATAACAATAATACTAACAAATTAAATAAGATAATGATAATTGGTAATTGTTACATAAACCGACCTGGTATAATAATAACGATATTGTTTAATTCGATTATGTTTTGTTGAAAGTGCGTTTGGAAAGGAAATAAGGTCAGTAGCGTACTGGTACTTTTACATTTTTATTGTCTGTCCTCTCATTGCCGTTTACTTATTTGTTCCTTGGAAATAATAACGGTTTGATTCTTATAAGTTGCTACCTACACTGTTAAACCTAGGTTACCTATATGCTTTTCTATGACTCTTTTGGAATATTTTATGTAATCATATTCATTGCATATTCTCAAATAGCCATCATATGCTTTCGACGCTTCTATATGGCATCCTGTAAAGAGATAGGTATACTTCAGTATGAGTGTCAATCTGCGGTTTTTTTGATTTTTGATAATTATTTGTGCATATATTCATGAGACTATGACGATATACGTGGTTAATATACTAGATTTCCTTTAATTTTCGGTAATATATAAAAGGTGTGAAGCAACAGTTTTTGCTAATCAGGAGTACTAAACATTAACGTATTTTTATAAAACCGTCTTTGCTAATTCTCTTCCTAAGATTTGGTTGATTATTTTTTAAATCAAATATCTACTTATTTTCGAGGTTATTTCTGACCTATGGGTAATATCTGACTCATTATTAAACCATTATTAAAATTATGTCGTAAGCATAATCGACTAATTTCTATTGATGTTTGTTGTAGCTGGCTATTATATTTTTTGATAAGTTAAATGTTTTTCAATTGAGAACTTAAGTTTAAGTTTACTCTTTATAACATTTTCGTGCGTATTTTTGCATTGAGGATATTGATATTCTGACCACTGATCGAGATAATTTTTTCGCTAAATAGTTATTGTTTCAACATACTGAATCTCGATATATTTTATCAGCATGTTAATTGATCCTTGTATTTTGTAAGTTTGCTTTAAAAAAACATTGTATCAGTAAGATTTACTAGTGGTGTCCTTTTTCACAACCTACTAAATCCGTTGATTTGTACAGTATTAAATAGAAATCTTGATTCATTGTTCGACCCTGTAGAATTTCCTAAACAAAAGCGTTGGACCAGTCGAGTGCGATGGGGAAAAGCAAATATAAAAGGCAAATTAGAAAGTTGCTTGCACGCCTATTACCAACACAGACAGGAAAAAAGTACACAACCGTTTCAGTCATTACTAAAACATTTCAGTTTTCCTGTAACAGCCGGCCATAATTTAACTACCACTCGAAGCTACCGGGGCATATAAAAACGTTCTTCTCGGATAACCAAAGTTTTGCAGATGTTACGTTTCCTGCATTTTATTTTTAATATCATTTGAATAATATGCTACATTTATAAACAATTAATATGGCTTACGATTTTGTCCTAGAAACCATTATGCTTACTTATTTATTTACGCAACTTAAACTGTATTTCATTAACAGGATATCGCCTATTTCTTTAAACCTCGTCTGGTTATTGTGAACTATTTTGGGTAGTTTGCATTAATGAACATACTGAATGTATTGCTTCGATTAAAAAAGGTCAACCAATTTGTTTCGCTAAAACGTGATACATTAACTTTTAAATATGTTGAAACCTAAGGTTTGAGTGATTTTTTGAACAGAAACCTTCTTTAGCGCCGTTGGGTTAGATTTGAGATTCGATGAAACGGAAACAAGGAAACGCTCGATCAAACGAGGAAACTGAAAAAACGACACAGGTTAAGAATGAGACTCGATGAAATACATGAAACAGAGGCGAGGAAACGAAAAAAAGCAACACCAATAAAAGATTATTAGATTATAGATCTATAGGATGTAGCCTGCAAGAGGATGAGGTAAAACACAATATTACAGTTGTTTTTAATTTTATATAGTTGTTAAATCAAGACAGTTATCTTGGTTTAATAATGATCTCAGGCGAGAAAGAGAACTATTGAGGTTCTTAGTTTCATTAAAAGGTGACAGGCCTGATTTAGTACCTAATAATTTAATCCAAACTTTTATAAAAAAAATTATAGGAAAAAATTAAAAAACAGCAAAAAACTAGCAAATGATACACATATTAATAATGCTACTAATAAGGGTAAAGCTATTTGGGGAAATAATCCAACAACCAGGATCCCCATAGCCAACAACATTAATGCTGAGTCATTCAATAATTACTTTTCAAATGTTGCACTAGACATCATAAATTCCTTGCCTAATAGCAATATTGATCCCCTTAACTACCTGGATATGGTTCCTAATTTGGGCGATCCCTTCACATTCAGGGAAGTAACTTTTATTGAAGTGAGGGAAGTAATTAGTAGTGTTAAAAACAGTACAAGGTGGGACCATTATAAAATAACAAGTAAAATTATTAAGAGCATTAAAGAAATAATTATCTACCCCTTACAAAACTGATTAACTACTGCATAGCCTCTAACTCTTTTCCAAATTCACTTCAAATTGCAAGAATGGTCCCTGTCTATAAGAATGGTGATATTGAGAATACTTCCAAATATAGACCAATTTCCATTCTTCCTTTCTTTGACCGAATCTTTGAGGCAGTTCTAAAGGGGCAGATCTGTAGCTACTTTGAGACACACAATCTCTTTAATCCCAGGCAATTTGGGTTTCGCCCTAATAAATCAACTACTGCAGCTATCAGTCACTTGGCCTCGTTTGTTCAGGAATGTTTTGAAAGTAAAAAGTATGCACAGGCTCTCTTTTTTGACCTCACTAAGACATTTGACTGTGACTCACATGACCTTTTGCTTCAGAAGTTGAAACACTGTGGCTTTGCTGATGGCAGTTTGAACCTTGTAGAGTCTTATCTTGCTGATAGACAGCAGTATGTGTCGTACAATATAGGGAAACCTCTTCTATGGCTCCAGTCACCTATGGAGTGCCACAAGGATCTGTCCTAGGGCCGGTTCTTTTTCTGCTATTTATTAATGACATAAACAACTTACTGTATGGTATCTCTCTCTACTGACATAATCCTTTTTTCCGATGATACTGCTGCTGTTAGCTCTACAGATAGCCTGGCCGCATTGAGTGAGTTGGTAATGGACCTACAGGATTGTGTTTGTGATTGGTTCCTCGCCAATGGGCTGTGAACGAGGCAAAAGCGCGGACCCTTACATTCTGTCTCAGGCCCTTTAACTTTGATTCGGAATCACTGACATCAAAATTTCTTGAAGTTTTACTCGATCCTAAACGGACTTGGTCAGAACACTGTGATAGTGTTATAAACAAAATGAACATGTTCTTAGAAACCTAAGGCAGTGTGTTTCGGGGAGTGTTTTGCTAGATGCTTATTATACATATGTCCATAGTCATTTGGCATATGGTATACTGTGTTGGGGTCACTCTGCTCATGCTAGGAGAGTCTTTGCAGTGCAGAGAAGATGTGTAAGGGTTGTATCTGGCTTGCGATACCGACAGTGTTGTAGACGGCCTTTTTTGTCTTTATATAGGGGTACTAACATTGCCATCATTGTATATATATACATCTGTCTCACTCATGTAAGGAAGCATCTGAATGAATATAACCAAAATCTAGATTTTCACTCCTATAATACTAGGGGTAGAAATCAGTTATCTATTAATCATAGGACAACACAAGCCAGGGATGGGTCAAATCATTATGGAATAAGATTCTTTAATGCCTTGTTTAACGAAGGTAGATCGCTTGACTTAAAGACATATGAGTTTAGAGTAAGGACCCTTTCTTATAAAGAGGATGAATATTTTGAAAATATTATACACATGTAGAGCATTGTGAGAAAACTCTCCTATTTTTGATATTTGTGATGTTGTATTTTGTCTCTTGGGTACTAGACTGTATATATGTAATTTGTTTGTAACTATAGTAATTTGTAGTCTTGTCAGTTGGGTCATATTTAATATTTACTATATCTTTGTATCATATCACTATTACTAAGATTTTATGATTTTACTATTTATTTTTATTGGACGTGCAAGAATACTTTATTGTATGCATTATTGTGAATAAATATTTGAATTTGAATTAATATCGCTCCGCTGAAGTTTTCAGTTCTATCGTGCGGTTTTAAGCACACACCTTTTCTTATTTGTCTGTTTCTGTCGATGTTATTACATTGCAATACAGATTACAGATTGGTAGAGATGGCCTTTGAGCCTACTTGTCACTGCGACCCGACGGATCTATTGTGACTCTCTCCATATTATAGAGCTTCATCCAGTTTTGTCTTTCTGATTAGACTCCACAACCTTGATAGTGGCTCCGTCGTGTAGCTATTAGCTTCTGGTTTAGGTACGCCAAGTAGTTGGGAGCGCACTCTCGATAAGCCTTCACAGTGGCATAGTACGTGAGATGCCGTCTCCTCCTCCTCCTGGCAGAACCTGCATTCGCTATTTTCTGCCAAACCTATGACGCTTAGGTGCTTTTTCAGCCGGCAGTGGCCCGTCAGCAGACCCACCATTATCCTGACAGCCTTCCTGCCGTAGCTTAGCAGGTCTGTTGATAGTTTGGCCGATAGACCTATTATAAATTCCTTGGCCTGTCTTTGTCCCAAAGTGTTGTTCCACCATTTTCGGGATTCTTCTGCTATCCATTTCTTTATGGCTGTTTTAGCGATTGGTTTGGCTATCCCGCAGAACGGTTCTGGTCCTATCATGTGCCTAGACGAGCCTTCTCTGGCTATTTCGTCGGCAGTTTCATTACCTTGATAGCCTTCATGCCCAGGTACCCATGATAGTGTCACTCTATGTTGACTTCCTATGTCATTCAGAGCATTGTGGCAATCCAGTACCAATGTCGATGTTATTTTGTTGGATTGCACAGCTTTTATTGCCGCTTGGCTGTCGGAAAAGATCGCAATTGTTGTTTTGTTGCAACTGTATCTTCTTTTTATTTCCTTTGCACACTGTTCTGTTGCTGTTATTTCCGCTTGGAAGACTGTCGCTAGTTTGCCCATGGAAATCGAAATTCTTGTTTTCGTCCTTGGTTCATATATTCCGGCTCCTACTCCTTCCCGTGTTTTTGTGCCGTCGGTGTACCAGATCACATTTGCCTTAATTGGGGGGCCATTTTTCCAATCATTCCTGTTTGGAATATGTGTCGACTACTTTTTGACACAGCTGTACTTGGCTATGGTGCTATCCGTGGGCAATCCCAGGATGTCATCTGCCTTGATTTCTTTGTTTAGCTTCTCTTGTTTGGTATTATGTCTACCTATAATCGGTTTTTGGCCTTGTGATAGTCTGTATGTGACGGAGCGTACTTCGCCCTGTATGTATGTTTGGATTGGTGGTAGGTTTAGTAGGACTTCTAGAGCCGCAGTGGGCGTTGTGCTCATGGCTCCAGTGACGCACAGGCATGCTAGCCTTTGAACGCGACTTATTTGCCTTTTTGCCTCCGCCTGCATGGTTCTTGTCCACCATACTACTGAACCATACGCTATCATTGGTCTTACCACTGCTGTGTATAGCCACAGTGTCATTTTGGGATTGAGGCCCCAAATTTTTCCGCACATCCTTCTGCATCTTCCTAGCGCAACTGTGGCTCTAAGAGTTGCTTTTTGGATGTGTGGTTTCCAGGTAAACCTCTGGTCAAATATGACTCCTAGATATTTTGCTTCCTTGGAAAAAGGTATTTCTTCTCCATTTATCGCCAGTGGTTTTAGTCCTGTAAGGGTTCGCCTTCTGGTAAATGGAATGATTATCGTCTTTTTTGGATTAACTGATAGCTGTTCATCTTTACACCAGTTCTCCACTATTTTGAGAGCTTTTTGGCTTCTCTCTGAGAGAGTACTGGCAAATCTGCCTCGTACTACAATCGTTAGGTCGTCTGCATATCCTAGACAGTAAGAGCCTTCTGCAGACAGTTTTTGTAATAAGTCGTCCACTAATATGGCCCATAGTAGTGGAGATAGAACTCCCCCCTGGGGGCATCCTCTTCCCACCGCTGCCTTTGTGGTTGTTTCTCCCAGAGTGGCTGAGATTATCCTGTGCTTTAGACTAGTTTCTATTCATTTGCGCAGTGCTGTTGGAGTCCCTCTCGTTTCCAACGCGCTTATGATAGAGTCTGTTGAGGCGTGATTGAAAGCCCCTTCTATGTCCAGGAATGTGGCTACGGCAATCTCCTTGTCCTCTAAGGACCTTGAAAGAAGCCTATTTAGGTTAGTTTGGGTTATTGCAATAACTATTGAATGGAAAATTCCGGAGTGGATTAAGATGTCGGGTTTGGGAAATCTAATTTTGCTCTCAATTCAGATGTTATGTGTCCGAGCTGTTGTTGGCAGAAACAACAGGGGCCCTGGACCTCGTATTGCTATTGATGACATCCCAAATAGCCCTTGCTGGATTATCCGCACTCCTGATATACTGAGTATTTGCCATTTGCTTAGCAGTTGCAATGGCATCTCTAAACTCACGCCTAAATTCTCTTATTTGGAAACGAAGAAAAGGACAGCTCGACTGCCGGCCCAGTTCCTCCAGGTCTCGAAGCTCGCCCCTCATCGCCCTCAGTCCATCACCAAACCAACCCACAGTGCAACCCGACTGTGCTATAGCCATTTTTTACTTCTGGGAAAGCTAAAATATAAGATTCAATGGTAGCCTTCATAAAAAGCTCACAGATCTCAAGAGGCTTTTTTCCCAATCCAAGAATTGCCAGTTATAGTCCTCAAGAATGTTATAAAGTTGAAAAGTACCCAGTTGAGTTATTGGTCTCTGTAGTAGACTTGAATTTTAGGAATCCAGAATTTAGATTGACTATTTCAATTAAGGCTCATGTTAATGGCAAAATGGTCAGATAAATAGGGATCGAAACTTCAGTGGTACAAACTTTTTGTCAAAATTAATAAGAACATTGTCAATGCAGTGGTTTCATCTAGTATTCTCAGAAATTTGCTGGGCAAAATTAAAGGAAAGTAGCAAATCAAGAAAATCACGCTTATAAACATAATCCCTCTCAAAATGAATATTAAAATCTCCATTTCCAATATCCTCGATAAATTTATCCTTTCTACAGACTGTCTCTAAAGTTTTTGTAAAAATATCTAAAAACACGTTAAAATTACCATTTGGTGGACGATACACAATAACTAAAATCAAATTCTTCTCCGGGACTTCCAAACCACAAGCCTCGCATTGGCCCTCCATGGATGACCGTTAACTTTCTCTTCCTGCTTGTGTAGGATTACAGGTCCTCCATGTCTGGTTCGGTTGCGGCAGTAGCAGGCTCCTCATTTAAAGCCAAAAATCCCCAGGTTTCATATTTCGTGTTGCAGTAAACAGTGTTCTGTAAAACATAATGCAGAGTAGTTTATATGTGCATTATGTATAGATATGCTACAATCTCTCCTATTTTATTTCGAACGGACCCTATATTTATGTACAAAATGTTAAAATTCTATGGTACCTTTTCATCACCCTTTATAAAAAATTTCCGACATTTTCTAGGAAATCCTTATGTTTGGCAAAGATACATCTTTTAATGCCAACTCCACGAGGCCAGAAACTTGGCTCGTACATTTCATCCTTCAAATCAAAGGGTGCTGTAACTACAAAACGTTTCAACTGACCAGATTCCTTTGGAAGCTTTTTTATCCATGAAGTTTTGCTTCTTGTTGATGTATTTAAGTACCATGTCTTCTGATGACTGGGATTCCCTCGACTAATATATAACCAGACCTTTTTCTCTCTCTCTTTCCCGTGAACGCATTATCTTGGTTTTTCGCGGAGATTTCTGCATTTCCTAGTCTTTTAGTTCGTCGCCTTTGTACACGTTGAAAATGAAAGTCATTGCCGATTGCATGATTGATACTGCCAACGTCACTTTCATTGACATGTCTTTCAATGCCAGAAATATCGCCTTTTCCTCTTACACTGTCTGGTTTCAACTTGAAAACTTTGGATGTTGCTACTGGATTAAGTTTTTGTGTTGCTACACATTGAGTTTGAGATACGACCATTGCCGGATTCTGCGCATTTTGGGTCGGGTAGGTCGGGGTTTGCTTCGTGATAGATCGGGGTGACGGTTGCGCAGATGGAGACGCTGAATTTACGAGCGGGAATGGCGACACTGTGGTGGGCAGGATTTTCGGAGGGGACCGGGGGGATTTGTTGTTTATCTTTTTATGGTCCCGTGATTCCTTCGGAAATTTTTTCAATTTGTCTTCCAGATCGTTATGTTTGTCCAGTAGGACCTACCTGTGGCCATTATTTGCAGGATAAGCCGATTAAGGAGGTCATTTTCTTTCACTAACACGTCATGGCCTTCCTTTTCTTGGTCAGCTTGGGAACACGTTGAACACAGAATTTGGTTGTAACCCACGACTTTAGCACCTTTTTATTCTACGTGTGATAAATTTGATTTCTGAGACATATTTGGGTTCGCCTGATTAACATGAAAAATCCCATATCCTTAGAGATTTAAGCAAAAATATCACTTAAGTCATCTTATTGCTTATATAAACGAAAGCATTATAGTTGTCATAGGAAGTATTTTTAACCCTATTGTCATTAAAGCTATTTATATATTCAGGAACCTGTTTGGATAATCAAATTCCTCTTAATTGAAAATAAGGTGCTTTGAGGAAAGTTGGAATATAATATTACATAATGGGGATGTTCCGCATTTAGATATATTTCTGTTTGTCAAAGGAATCGGTATCCATGACTAAAATTTAAAGGGACAACGATTACGAATTAGTACTACTACTTTTGTGGAGATGGTTTGAGTCGATTTTGTTTTCATTGCTCAAAATCTATTAGTCTCCTTCGTTGTAATATAAAAGATTCTGATTACAGCAAATCTCATATTATATAGGCTGGTGCCGGCAAATACAATTTATCTGCTAGTCCCCGTATAGCAGAATAAACGAACCTTCGAAACAAACGCTATCAACTATCGTCATTCAGCTGGCCCGCTCAACTGTTGGGCAAAGTCAATCAGTCGCCGTTCAGTTGGTTCGCTTAGTTGTTCGCGCGCGCGTTACTCTTTTGTCATCTGCGCTCGTTCGTTTGTTTCCTCTCTTACGCACGTGTTTTGTTTTTCCGCCCGATAACCGCGAATTTTCCTCTGAGAACCAAAAGGATGACTGCCTGATGTGTCCATTGGCCAAATAATCGATAGCATAAAGCAATTTGAGAAAAATGGGGATTAAATAGTTTATGAACTTGATTCTTAGTGGTTTATTTGTAAAACAGCTAGTGCTGAAGTAATAATTGAAGATGAACTTGGATATATTAAGGCGCAGGTATGAATATTTATTTTAGACTGTGACATGAAAATAAATGATCCACAACCCGTCCAAACGTCACTCACTGCGGAAATATAAAGTTTTGGCGCGTAAATTTAATAAGTAAATATTTTTATCATGGAATTCTTGTCCTTTGTTGACGTAGGTACTATTCAAAGCTTTTTATAGGTTCACAGGAACGATACTGCGTGCTTTTTAAGTATTTGGTGAGAAACGTGTTGACCTATTTTGCGTCAGTCTCTTGATATACGTTATAATATATGCTAGACGGGTTGCCGCTAAAATCGTAAAAAAAACGGATAAATTTGTATGTAAGTTTCGGCCGGTAGTCTTTTTACCCGGAGGTGTCCATGGTCGTTCACGCAAGGTTGTGACATCGTTAAAACTTCATTCAAAAATACCGAACGTGTTGAAAAATCGTCGTTTTCCACGGTCAAATATGAGACTAATCGACCTAGGATATTCTTTGTTGAAGTACCTGGTAACTAATAGTTTGCAAAGGTACCTTAATAGGTAGGTTAATGTTTCATTCAATTTACCTATATATAAAGTAAACGGGAAAAATGTGCAGGAAAATATTTAATATTTTCGAGCCACATTTTGGTGTTCGACCCATAACGTATTATTGAATATTAATTTTATTTTGACTAGGTAGTGTTATGGTTTAGGGTATACTGTGACTTAATACAACTCGTGAGGATTTCCAACGATAACCTAAGGAATGTTTCCGTCTTTTAGACTCTTATCTAGGTATTTTCTAACATGCACAATGTTTATTTTTTCTATAATGCATTACATAGCTCTTTGTATGTTGCCTGAACCGAGGCCTGAACTGCTAAACCGATTTTCAGTAAGAAAATTATCGCATTATTATCGTTTCGGTGGCAGATATAAGTTAAGTCGCCTATACGTCTCTTTTTTCTTACCCTACGGAGATAACGTGGCAGAAATGTATAGTTTATCATCATCATCATCACACAGCTTGTAGTGTCCACTGCTGAACATAGGCCTCCCTCAATCGTTTCCAATGGTCCCGATCTTGTGCTGATTGAATCCAGTTTGTTGCAATTCTCTTGATATCATCAGTCCATCGTGTTGGAGGTCTGCCCCTACTTCTAAATGCCTGCAACCTAGGACGCCATTATAATGCGTTTAGTCCACCTAGCGTCTTCCATTCTCGCCACATGTCCGACCCAGTTCCATTTTATTTGTGCTATTCTCTCTCAGCATCCTTGATCCCTGTTCTAGTTCTAATAATTACATTTGGAACTTTATCTCTTAGTGTTATTCCTAACATCGACCTCTCCATGGCTCTAATTTTTTCACAACTCCTTTTAGTGAATGTTAAAGTTTCTGCACCATACACGAGCACAGGAAGCACGCACTGTTCATAAACCTTTCTTTTCAGGCATATCGGTATATTGCTTTTAAATACTTCCTTTCTCAGCTTGCCGAATGCCTCCCATGCTAGAGTTATGCGTCTTTGAATTTCGCAGGTTTGGTTGTCTCGGTTTATTCTCAGTTCATGGCCTAAGTATTTATAAGATGTTACATACTCGATTTTAGATTCGTTTAGGGATATGTTGCTACTTGGAACCAAGTTTGTCATATATTGAGTTTGTGTACGGTTAATTTTTAGACCTACCTCATCTGACGCTGCTTTTAGTGTCCTTCTTTAAGGTTGTCCGAAATCAACACGATATCGTCAGCAAAGCGTAAGTGGTTTAGTCATTCACCATCTATATTGATTCCCATGTTCTCCCAACCTATTTTCTTACACATGTATTCCAGCAGAATTGTGAATAGTTTTGGTGTTATGTTATCACCTTGTCGTACTCCACGTTCCATTCTAAATCTAGGTGTTATTTTGGAATGGACTTTAACACTTGCTGTTGCGCTATTATATATGTTCTTAATTAAAGCAACATATCTGTGGTCGACTCTACAATCAGCTAGTGCAGCAAATATTTTTTTTGTCCACTGAATCGAACGCTTTCTCGTAGTCCACAAATATTAAAACCAATGGTTTGTCGTACTCCACTGTCTTTTCTATGAGCGTTTTCATAACTAGTAAGTGGTGATTTGTACCATAACCAGATCTGAAACCTGCTTGTTCTCTGGGTTGGTAGAAATCTAATTTGGGACTGAATCGTCTTGTTATTATTTTTACAAAAAAAAATTGTACATGTGGGAGAGGAGACTGATTGGACGGTAATTTTCTTATGCATGATTATCATTATGGCATTGTTCCATGAAGTTGAGATTTGTCTGGCCTCTAAACATCTGTTAAATAGGCCTATGAGAGTGTTTATTAATTTTTCCCCTCCTGCTTGAATACTTTCAATAACAATGCCATCTTCTCCTAGGGCTCTGTTGTTCTTCATTCTTGTAAGGCCACTTCAATTTCTAATGATGAAATTTCTGGTATATCTTCTGAGCCTTGATTGCAGACCTTTGGAATGTTTGTTAGGTCATTGTCAATGGTGTACTTTTTGTATAACGCGCTGTAGAAATCTTCCACTATTTGGAGTATTTGTTCTCTATCTGTTCTTTGATTCCTTCTGCCAGGCTTCTTTTAAGTACTTTTAAGCTTTTATTCTGCTCGATTACATCGAATATGGCTTCCGATTTCTATTTTCGTATATCTCTTCTTATAAGCTTTGATATTTCTTTGCTAATTTGCCTATATTCTCCTGAATTCTTCTGTTACATTTTTCTTCGTCTTTCAATAAGCTCTTTTCTGTGTTGACTTAATTTGTTAGATGTTGTACTTTGTTTATTACAATACTTTTCTACGGCGTTTTTTAGTATGTTTACTATTTGGTTATTTGTTTCCTCCAGGTCCATGGTTTCCTAAATTTGGAGTTTGTTTTCAATATATTCTGTGTATTCAGAAAGATTTTCTGGGGTTGTCCATTTTCTTACATTCTTCCTTGTTACTAGTTTGGCCCTTTCCCTCCTAATATTTATTACCACTTTTCCTCTAACAGCTCGTTGGTCACTGCCTACTGAAAACTTATTAAGCACACTGACGATGACGTCCTGTATTATTTCTTTTCTACTCGATAGTATGTAATCTATTTCGTTTTTAGTGACACCGTTTGGGCTGGCCCATGTCCACTTTCGCAGGTATTTTAAAAATGGTATTCATGATGTAGAGGTTATGTTCCAGTGCGAATTGCAGCAGTCGTTCGCCTCTTTCATTTCTTGTATCTACTCCGTGACAGAGAGCTATTGATGGCTATTTCTTCCTTGTCTTCTTTTACTCCTACTTTTGCATTGAAGTCAACATTTCATAGTGAGCTTTTGGGTTATTTAATTCACTTGCAATATCTTCATAGAATATGTCAGCTTCCTCATCGCTATGTGAACATGTTGGAGCGTAGGCCTGGATTATTTTAAGGTTATACCTCTGACTCAGTTTTATAGTAACACTGGCTACTCTAGGGTTTCTGTTTCTTATTTCCACAATGCTGTTAGTATGTTTTCTATGTATAAGAAAGCCGACTCCACCTACTGTATTGTTCTCAGCGCCCACATAGTAAAATAGATGTCCCGATTTCAATGTTATCTGACCTTCGCCTTTCCTTCTTACTTCGCCTGATATCCCATTTTATATGTTGAAGTTCTTCTTGGAGTTCTATAATTTTTTCTTCCGATGACATGGTCCTACTGTGCTAGTGTTATATGTTAGTATATGCAATGGTCGTCGTCTTATAGTTTATTAGCCTGCCCTGGTATATAATCGACGGTCTTCATTATAATAGTCATCCATCCAACTACTATCTCATAGGTACACTCATTGTGAATATCTTCGATAATTTCTTACCTGTTAATCAGAATAGAAATAGAAAATTATTTAGAGTACTTTATCAATGTAAGGTTAATGTACCATTAGTTGGCAGTGGCAAGGCACCTACCACTTTAAAATTCAATCTTAAGGTCGTTCTAGAAGAATTTTATTTTAAATTAGGACGAAATTGGATCTAACGCTATCCTACATAACCATCATGAACCACGAAAGCCATTCATAAAAATATTAAGTTTTGTTAGTGATTTTGTTAAGAAGGTAAGTTAACTATATATGTTTATATTTTTATAAATCATAATATTAAGAAAATTGAATAAGTAATGTGCTTTATTCTAAAAAATAAAAGAGAGCAGTTTAAACAAAAATGGCGAAGTGCCAACTACTGGGGCAGATTCACCAAAAACCGCCAAAATGTCAAATTAAATTTTACTATTGAGTAATGATCGTAACCAGTAGATGGTACCTAGCCATTTACTATGGGGACAACTACTGGATCGGAGGAAAATTCACGTGTACATTATTTCCAGAACAAGAAGAAGGTAATCCCACCTGTTGTAACGGCAAAGGCGTGGCAAGAATATCATCATAAAAAGGAGAAAAAAAAATCGTAGAGAAGAGCAAAAAAAAGTGAGAGCTGAGGAAAGAAAAGCAAAAGCAGGAATTAACAAGAAAAAGAAGGAAGGAAATGAATTAGCAAAAATCTCGAAGAAATATGATTTAGCAAAGAAGGATGTCTCTGCAGAGAGTAGCCCCCTTTCCAGGAAAGGAAAAATTATAAATTTGTGTAATATTTTTATTCAGAAGATGATATAGAACTGGTTGCACTAGTTTCAGTTAACGAATGAAATATCCTTTTTAAATTGAACGAAAAAGACGAAAGTGTGATTCAAAAAAACAAATTATAAAGAAGCTACATTTCCCTAAAGTTATCGTAAGGGAAGACAGACTCAAATATGAGTTTATCGAGGAGTTTAGTGAACCTTTGGATGTTGATGTATAATGTTTGCAATAATGTCATCTATTGGTGTATTTAAATGCCAACTACTGAGCCATTTAATTTTTTTTTTGATGCGACCTATAGGATCATATTATGGAAGACTAGAGTTTATTTATATTTTTTTATATACAAATTGTGTTTAGTTTGTTGTGAATAAAATATAGTTTTCTAAGATGTTTTTTCTTTAATATAAAAAAAGAAAATGTGTATTTTACAAAATAATAACAAAGATATGCCATCTATTGGGGCATCTACCTTAATATTAATTTTTGATCTTTGCAGAAAATAAAACTAGCCAGGAAAATTTTTTTTAATGCTAATATTTTGATAAATGCTCACCCATTGCAGTTGATAGCATAAATATTAAGTCATTGGCGTGACGGTAATATACCTGCCACCTCGGCAAATTGCTTTGCTATAGTCGTATATTGATGGAAATATGGGAAATTGTTAGGTAGCATAAGTAAAAGTTTAAAAAATATGTTATTGATGAGATGGCAAAAGATATATTGTGAGCTGAACCTAATAAAGCTATATCGGTATGAGTAAAAGCAAAGAGAATTCTAATTCAGAGTCTGACCCCATTTCGGGGATCAAATATTTAACGTGTGGTGGGTTTTCTTATCGGAGTAGAAATTTCTTTGGTAAAAGGTTATGTTGCTAGGAACAACAAACCTTTTAAGAACCAAGAAGTATGATAACTCTAATGGTGATCTCATTGGCGAATATAACTGCGGAAAAGTAGCAATAAGCCATAACATATTTTATAGCGGAGGCATCTTTACGACGTAATCGACAAAGCTATGGAAATCGAACCTTTAATTATTACCTTAGGATATAACGATTCTTCAGATTTTTGTGAGCATGATTCTATTGACTTTTAATTATCAGAATTATTAGACCCTGTGATTGGTCTATTTGCATGCAATAGTTTCTTTACTTTTAGTTATAAACTGTTTTATTTTAATGAATTAATATATGTATTATAACACACATATTATACCTTATTACGTATTCAGACAAATTAAAAATTAAAACCCGGCTTTCCAATGGTGCCCCGATTCACTGCTCTATCCTTCATTTGTATTTTGTGGCCCTGTTGTTCATTCACCGGGCCTACAATTTTTATTCTAATATGCTAAATATATCTATAAAGTGGTTTAATGACGTAAAAGTCGTTGGCACACCCTACCACTGTTTTAATTGTTGCTCTTAAAACAAATTGGAAAACATGGTATTTATACAAAAGGAAGCCACAAAATAGTGGAACAAAGAGCTGGGATAACTCAAGAGGACAGCGAGAAAATCTTTCAACAGAGCAAAAAGAACTAGAACTCAAGCCGACTGGGAGCAATACAGCACCAATCTGCGGGAGTTTAAAAAACTAGTAAGGAAAACACAGAGGGAGGCCTGGAGGGCCTACTGTGAGGAGATCGAAGATCACTCGCAGACTGCACAGCTCTACAAGGTCATCGCAAAAGACAAAGATCGCGACCTAGGTCTACTAACAAGGGAGGACGGCACTAAGACCCCTAATCTACAACAAGAGAATCTTGAACTGCTTATGCAGACCCATTTCCCTGGTTCGTCGGTTACAGACGAGAGGAACTGGTTAGACGAGACAAACCAATACACAACAAATAGTTAGTGAAGACAAAATACGATGGGCAATACTAAGCTTCTCACCCTTCAAATCGCCAGGTACTGACGGCATCCGTCCAGCTCTACTACAGTGGGGCTTGGACGAGTTACTGCCGCACTTGGTAAAGGTGTTTTGGGCATGCCTAGCGCTGCGCTACAACCCGAAAGCATGGTGTTCATACCAAAAGCAGAAAGGATGAATTACACTGTCCCCAAAGCCTACCGACCAATCAGCCTAACATCCTTTGTGCTAAAAACTCTGGAGAGGCTGTGTGAGCGATATTTGAGGGACTGCGTATTGGTCAACCGACCGCTGCATCCCAACCAACATGCGTACACTACGGGAAGATCGACCGACACGGCCTTGCATTCAGCAGCGAGCCGGATAGAGAGATCGCTGGACAATAATGAGTCCACCTTAGGTGTATTTATTGATATTGAAGGTGCGTTTGATAAAACATAAAACCACCTTTGGAAAAATCAATGCTGCCTTAACAAACAGGGGCGTCCCTCCTGCTGTCAGTGGTTGGATTCTCAACATGCTCTCGAAGAGACGCGTGCAAATAAAGGTGGAAGACACTGTAGTGAGAGGCATTGTTGCCAGAGGCTGCCCGCAGGGAGGCATTCTGTCGTCACTGCTATGGAACCTTGTTCTCGACAGCCTCTTGCATCGCCTCAACTCAGATGGATTCTACACCAATGCGTATGCAGACGATCTTACGATACTGCTCAACGGAAAGTTCGAAGGAGTTCTGTGCAATCGAATGCAGAGTGCCCTTCGCTTAGTCGAAAAGTGGTGCAGGGAGCACTCACTGTCTGTAAACCCCAGGAAGACGGAGATAATGCTCTTCACCAGAAAAAGGAGGATGGAGCCACTACGACCTCCGACCCTCCTAACCACACAACTAAATTTTGCATCTGAGGTAAAATACCTTGGGGTCACCTTCGATGCTAAATTAACCTGGAATCTTCACTTAGAACGAAGACTAAAGAAGGCATACATCTCTTATGAACAGTGCCGCAGGATCGTGGGTAAAACCTGGGGGTTGAAACCCAGGGTCGTAATGTGGATCTATACTGCCATCATAAGACCTATGATTGCCCATGGAGCCGTAGTTTGGTGGCCCAAGAGTCAACAAAAAACGGCAATGCTTAAGCTCAGTCAGATACAGAGAACTGCCTGCCTAACTGTAACGTGAGCTATGAGAACATCCCCAACCAGAGCCATGGAAGTAAAGTTGTGCCTGCCTCCCCTAAACATTTATCTAAGGGAGGTAGCTCTGACTGCATTGCTAAGGCTCAAAGTTGTTGCCGTGCAACCCAGCATAGAATGTGGAGAGACTAGACGCCACCTGTGGGAAGGGGCAATTGGAAGACTACCAATACTGCAGGCAAGTGCAGATAGCATACCTCCCAAGTTTGTCTTCGACAGAGTATGTGGTGTACAAACAAAACCAATTGAGCCTATAACCGAAGGTGCGGTTAACATTTTCGTAAATGGCTCAAAAACCAAGATAGGAGCAGGCAGTGGAATTTACTCTCGAAGCTTGCGAATTGAACTTAAATGGTCTATGGAGGGACACGCAAGTATAGTTCAGTCTGAACTTGCTGGAATATCTATAGCCGCAAAAGAGATTGTTGGCAGGAATACTGAGAACAAGACTAATAAAATCTACACGGATAGTAGATAAGCACTACTGGCCTTGAAAAGTTATAAACTTACAGCCAGATCAGTACTAGACTGCTATAATTCACTGGAGGATGCTGCCTGCAAAAACAGAATTTCTGTGTGCTGGGTTAAAGGACATGCACAGTGCGTAGGTAACAAATCAGCGGACAAATTGGCTAGAAAAGCAGCCGGTTCAAACATTATCGGAGCCGGCCCTTCAAACCTACCTGTCGCGACGACTATACATATGATAAAAAGATCACCCATGAAGACTTTAGGGCAAGATGGGACAAAACAACTAACTGTCGACTGGACAGGGAGCTTTTAAGCTACCCTAATGAGGAGCTGCAGCAAAAGCATACCTGGATATGTCAAGGAAGACTTTACGACTCATGGTGAGGATTTTGACTGGACACTGCCAGCTAAGAAAACATCTCCACACAATGAGATTATGCGAGACACATATGCAGAGGCTGTGAACAGGAGGACGAAACAGTAGAGCATCTGCTCTGCGATTGCGACGCTGTTTCGGAACTAAGGGAATCCATTTTGGGAGAACGATGGCCAACCAGCCTCCTCGGGCAACATCGCCGCCTTTTTTATAACACTAGGCTGGACGATGGCCTAGATGGATTCGTTGACCTAGGGAGGACGCACAGGGGATCCAATGGGGCCTAAGTGCCGCGGCCTTTCAAGGCCACCCTCTCACTATTTCCAGATTCCAGATACAAAAGGCAAAAAACTATTTAAAATTTCTATTATTTTTCCTTCAAGACAGATTTGCGATGATCCTATTCTGAAATCGAGATAAGTACTACCTTGTTGAGATACAGCTCAAATAGCGATGTGATCAGTTAAACCTCGAATTAGTCCAGATATATATAAATAATAAATACGATATATGATTATTAGATTATATGAGAATTATTAGTTCTATAGATGTACTTAAACATAATATAACGCATTAGTGTAATCCCTCGAGTAATCAAGTTGCTGAAAAAACCTTAAAATCACTCGATTGCTGATGGTTCTTCATTTCCATGTGTAAGGAGACATACCAACATCAACTTCTTTAGTTTTATGAAGGTTTTGATCAAACCATATACTAACTCAGACTACTCGTTAGCACAGATATTTCTTAGAATGAATGTTCAAATCTACTTATTGTTATAAAATAACCATTTTACAAATTTAAATTGGTCTATCTCCATAAATAGATTGCCGCCATCCTGGTAGACGAATACCTGCCCATAACTTCATTAGACATGGAACACAAATAATGTTCTGCCTATTGATTTAGGATTGATTATTAACAATATACCTACCTATCTATTTCCTGAACATGTATATGTATAATAATATGTAATGTTACCATAAAAACTCAAATTTTATTTTCGGACAGTCTGACAAAAACCATATTCCAGCAGTATTTTGACCTCGCTCTTTTTGGCTACGTATTTAAATTTTAAGAATTTGAATGCGTATATTAACCTTTAAATTTGTTGTTAGAGTTCGTTTTTGCGGTGTGGAAATGCAAAACTTGTCAATTTTATACTTGGAGATGATTTTTCGTGACGCCATAACCCGATTGGAAAATATTGTTTATGCGCGTATTAAGTAGATGGTTTGAAAGTATAAAGTGGGCACGCGGAGGGGGGTTCGTTGAATAGAGTGGCAGATGACAAAACCAAGACATATATTCTCTGCCTGAGTTTAATTTAGGATTTTTAAGTAAATTTAAATAATGCTGGCATTCAGGAATTTTGCTAATGATCTATAGGCCCGGTCATACAAATATGGTATACAATCATAATATAAAAGGTAATTCAAAAAGTGATATTTATTACAAGATGACATTTTGTAAAGGGTGGTCACCGAATAAATGCAATAAAATAATACCGAAAACGTAGATTTTAATTGAAATAGGCAAAAATAGCAAAACCACAAATATAAAGTACCTAATAAGTTATTTTATAAATAAGTGTTATATTTTTATTATTTTAATGGGTACGATAGCAGTACATATTTTAAAAAGTCCCTCAAACTATCGATTTTTAATATTTCTACATCTACGTATATGTGTATACTTAAATACTTGCTAATTGATTAGCAAATATTTTATCAGAGGCCTCCACTATATCTGGTGAATAACAAATTAACAGTTTTATATAAAAAGGTGCGTTACATGTTGCGTTTAATTTGCTTAACCTTGATATTTACCTATTTTCGTATAGAAACCCTGAAAACTCAATATTTTACAACAATTACCTACCAGTTACAACACCTGCACGCCACATTATAATGGTAATGGTTACACTATTTTTCGCCTCTTAAAAAAAGCGTTATTGTGTTTTTACCTTCCACATTCACAAAATAGGTGAAACAATATAATAACAGATTACACATTTGAACACTTCAACTGTTTGAGAACTAAAAATAAGCGAACCATTTGTTGTATGGCATTGCACCATTAAGGTTAGCGCAACGATACCTACGTTTTGTGTAAAAAAATTGGGAAACGTTATAGTCGGCCTCCAATTTAATATATTCCAGTTGTGTTTTGCAACTACGCACTGGGATTTTAAAATATCTAAACACTTTTTGAAAAGCTACACTTTGTTTGCGTTATACTGTGTGTCCCAAATTGGAGCTTGTCTCCGTACATCAAGTTACACGTTGAGATATTACTGGCTTAAACGTTTCGATAATTTTATAGTTAGGTACCATAAAATACGAGGGGCCAAGCTAACCGTTAATCTAACATTTGACTTAGCATTAAATTTTAACAGGAGCCCAATTAAAAGTCAATTTATATAGTTATAAAGCAGCAGAAGTCTAATAAAATTGGCACACACGAATCATTTATGTCTGTAGAATCATTTTTTCTAACAATTTGTTAAAGTCAAATCAAGGTTTGTCGGTTTAACTTTGAAGCACTTTGTACTGCCCACAGCGTATTTTTTATAATAATAAACACCATTCCTCCATATAGGAAATAACCTGTACAAATAATTGAAAATGGCAACCATACATATGTCATTATGATGTTTGTTTAACGATTTCCGCCGTAATCACACATTTGGAATATAAAATAACGCAAGGGTCCCAAAGCCACGAACATTTTAGCATGCCTTATTCTCATAAACTTTATGTTCCGTTCAATAATAATAATTAGCATGCTTAGAACGTTTGGCGGAACAGCGGTAAAAACTCGTGATCATACCGATCAGTGAGTGACAAAACAATTTATAGGAGAAATTGGTCGAAAGATATTAAACTCCCTAGTATAGTAAAGCAACATTAAAACGATTCACAATCAGAGAAATTTGCCTCTCGTAATTATAAACGAAATCTAGTAATCGATGGCTAACAATCTTATCTAAAAAGTATTTTACAAAGGCTAAAAAAATAATTAAAACTTATTTATTATTATTATTAAAAAGGTTGAAGCTAAATTTGTTAAACTTTAATTATATAATATAGCGCTATTCGCTATGTGCAAGATCCGTTAAATGACATCTGGTGTCAGTAGTCGACGAACCAATGGCATTTTTATGCATCACCAAATACAATAAGGGGTTCTTTTGAATTGTTAGCAGAAAAACTCTCTAAATACTTCCCTGTTTGGCAAAGGTCGGGAAAATGGAACATCGATTTCTAGATCAAAAAAATTACTCTAAGAGAATCTACGTCAAAACCTGTATTAGAAGACACTTTGGAAATTACGATGCTTTTTATACAGAGTGAACTAGTTGAATTTAAACTTTTCGCCATTTCCAGTTCTGACACAGTACTTAATATTTTATTACTAAAAATTCGAATAATTTGGAGCAACCAAACTTTCGTATATTACAGAAGAAAAATATGGGCAGAACATACCAAAAAATCGCGTCGATCTGATTGAAAATGGCGAATTGGTGATTTTTTCATTTTCAGTATGGAAAGTCTACTTTAAACGTACGTCCCAACCTTCGCATTTTCAAAAAATCAATCTCAGAACCGTAAATCTCGTGATCTCTGCCGTAATAACAATTTTCAGCACAAGATGGAGAAATACGAGACAATCGATGTTAATATGAAACATCCAAAAAATGGCAAACCTATCCAAATGTTTACGAATGATTATATAGCTTTGCTTTTGAAGCATTATGCGCATTGCTTAAATACGTCTAATAATATTTTCATATGACGTTTAGGTTAAAATATATCGATTTATATATTTAATCACCTGCAAACGGTTTGATGCAGTAAAAATGAGTCAGCATCCGAATTGTGGGTAGTTTCTGGTGAATTTTATGGCAGATTTCAAGGTAAGATTTTAGCTTAGTATAGCTATGCATATAGTGTTTGATAGCCTAAAATCTCATTTAAGTCCACTTGAAGATTGGGAAATGGACCATGGTTGAAGAATTAGGAAAATGTTCAAACTTTAGGTTACTGTTCTTTCGACTTTATGGAATATTTCGAGGTAAAATTTCACTAAACATCGAAGTTGTGGCAAATAATTTCAAAATATAGCACACAATATTAATCTGGCTTTGTTGAAGTGTTTACGTCTGCGTGGTGTGGTCTTAAGCACACACCTTTTTTTATGTAATTTTACAACTAATAATACAACATTTGCGAACTCCCATGTCTTAACAATTTTGGTTTAAGTCAAATATTTTTAATTTTACTGTTTCTGTTGGGAGTTGCCTCTTGAAGCTTAGGTTAAAAAATATGGAGTGAAAATTGTGTATCTAGTTATTTTATCTTGATCAATGTTAAAGCAATGTAATGATAATGGTTTAACTGCTACAAAGCGTTTACTTTCTCAATTTTCTTTAATTGGGATTAGTTTGGGTCGAGGCTTGGGTTAATTACCAAGGTAAATGCCGACAGCTTTTCGGGTACTGCTCCGGCCGGCGCCCTCGTAAAACCAAATTTAAATTATTTTAGGGATCATAGTATTTATACTGTCAGTGTCTAGTAAGTAAACTTGGGATATAATTTTAAAGAAATTGTTGCAATTTCGAAATATCTTAGAAATTGATATTTTTAATTGCTTGTTGCAACCTGACCAAACTTTGAACTAAATGATCCAAATAGGTCGTAAACTGGAATTTGTTTTGAATGTAATATAACGTATAATAAGAAAAAATGCATTACTTGAAGATTGCTAGGGAGTCGTTTCGGCTAGTTTCAGCCGCCCTGCACTGCTACCTTTACAGATATTTTGTGCATGACTACAACTTAATTTGTGTCCAAGGGACGTAGGCTTCCTGGGAGGTAGTTGATTCACTTCTTGAAGTGATAGCTGTACTCCTTCAAGGTACTTGAGCCTTTTGCAGAGTTGGGTTGGACATTGGTAGAGTAGGTAGATGTTCTGCGGTTTCAGTTGCATTATTGCAAAATCTGCCTTGGTCGCTTTCTGCTTTGCGTATAGCCTTTAGGTGGTATTTTACCGGGCAGTGTTCAGTGAGCAGTCCGGCGACAGTTCTGATATTTGCTCTGTTCATGTCTAATAACTGTTTTGCTCTTTTCGCAGGATGGTGATAAACCTTTTCGCCTGTCTTAGTCCTGGAGTGTTTCTCCTGTAAGACGACAATTTGTCTTTTTCGCATTTGTTTAGTTCTTCGGTGATGTGGCTCTTCATAAGGCCACAATAGAGCTCTGGACCATAATATGGTGTTCCAGCTGCTTCTTTCGCAAGGCAGTCTGTTTTTTCGGTGCCTTCTATGCCTCTATGGCCAGGAACCCACATTGAAGTTACTTGGTTGCGTGTTGCTTTGCTTACATTTCCAGACTAGCTTTGACACGTAATTGGAAGCTTCTAGAGCCGCCTAGTTGTCTGAAAATATGTCGATGTGCTTTCTGTGAAGTCCTTGTGTGAGGCAATCTTCTGCACATATATTTATGGCAAGCACTTCCCTTTGGAAGATGGTTATATATTTGCCTAGCGGCTTGGCAAGCTTACGGTTGGGACCTGAAATGCCCAATCCTGCTTCTTTCGCTAGAACCATCTGTGTACCACAGCGATGCCTTATCGGCCAGTAGTAGTTTTTTACTCTCCCATGATTGGCAGTCATCAATAACCACTGCGAAGGGGACATCTAGGTCCAACATGACCGTCATTTGGTCACTTGGTTTGCTAGCATTTTCCAGTTTTATTTCTTCAAAGATGCGCAGGCAAGTGCGTAGGTGACCAGTCAAATCTCCAGGCTTGAATTTGCGTATTTGGAATAGCCTGTGAGCACTGATAATAGCCTCCCTCTTCACACTGAGATGAAGAGGAGGCATGTTCAGCAGTACTTCTAAGGCTGCTGTAGGGCACGTTGACATTGCCCCCGTTATTCCCAGGTATATCAACCTTTGCACTTTATTAATTTTGATTCGAGCGGTGACCTGCTGGGTTTTGGCCACCATACCAGCGAAGCATAGGTGACCGTGGGCTTCATTATTGTTTGGTAGGTTCAATATACCATTTTTGGTTTTAGGCCCCATGTCTTGCCAACTAGTTTGCGGCATGTCCAGATTGCCGCTGTGGCTTTGAAGATGGTGATTTCTAGATGCTTGTTTCATGTAAGTTTACGGTCCAGTGTGACGCCTAAATGTTTGACGTCGCGTCGGTGGAAAAAGTTAACTGTGTTCCGTGTAGGAGATTTCTAACTTCCTTCTTTTTGTAAACGGGACAAGAATGGTTTTCCTAGGATTTAGGGAGAGTCCTTCCCCTTCGCTCCAATTCTTGTTGATGTTTAGAGCATTTTGCATGCGGTTTGAAATTACGCCTTCATGTTTGCCTTTTATTAATATTACTAGATCGTCTGCGTAGCCTAGATCTATAAATCCAGCTCTACTCAGAGTGGTAAGGATTTTATCCACTACTGGTGTCCACAGTAGGGGGGAGAAATCATCTCTTTGAGGGCACCTTTTCACTGTGCTGACGGTTGTTGACGCTCCGTTTATTTCTGCTGTTACGAAGCGGTCTTTAGTATTGTTTCTCACAAACATCTTATGATTGGGAGCACTCTTGAAGTGCTCTTCTGATGTACTGATGTGAGGTATTATCAAATGCTCCCTCTATGCCAATGAGCGCAACAAGAGCAAATTCTTTGCATTCGATTGTCCTTTCTATGTCTTTAACTAGACAGTGCAGTGCGCTTAATGTGGATTTATCTGCTTAGTATACGAACTGCCTAGGATAGAGCGGGTGTTCTCGTTAGAGTTTCGCTTCTTATGTATTGATCGATTGCTTTCTCCATTGTTTTGAGAAGAAAGGAGGTTAGGCTGATGGGACGGTATGATTTTGCTTCGTCCGCCAGGCGTGGGCCGTTCTTAGGTATAAATATCACATTGCCTCCCTCCAAGCTAGTAGTATATGTCCTAGGATAAGGCTAGCTTTGAAGATTTTCTGTAGGTGTATCTTCAGGATCTCATAGCCTTTCTGAAGCAGGGCAGGGAAGATCCCGTCTGTGCCGGGGGATTTGTTGGGCTTAAAGCTCTTGATTTTCCATTTTGTTCTATTGTTAGTGAAGATTTTTCCTGCCAGATTTTTGTACCTCCCATTCGAGCTCTGGAACCCTTCGTTTAATTTTGGGTATCTTCTACGATTTGTGATCCAGGGAAGCTGTAATATTACCTCTAAACTTTCCTTATTCTGATCGTGGCAATATTATTCGTTTGGCTTTTTTAATATGCCAATACTGTTTGAATCCTGTAAAAAATCAAAGGATCATCTATGCCCTCGCAGAATTGCCTCCATGATTTCCTTTTGCATTTCCTAACTTCTTTGTTGCACTCTGTGAGGGCTGTTCTACACTCTGCCCAGTTTCCAGTAATTTTTGCCTTGGTGAACAGCTTTCTGGCATCGCGTTTTCAGCGATTCACTTCCCCGTTCCATCAAAGCACATCCCTGCGGATTACCTTTTGTAAAATGGGACAGCTGTTTTCGTAGGAGTTTCTGATTGCATTAATTAAACTGTTAGATGTTGTCTTTAGCTCTTCCAGACGGAGAACCTTTTACGTAAGAGTCTCAGTTGGTTAATTTTGGTACTCTCGTCTCTTACCTGCGCATTACCTATTTACTTTGTTCTTAAAAAATAACTGGTACGCTTTAAAATATAATCAAAATAATCAATCAAAATTAAGTGAAGTATCCAAAATAGGCAGACCGAACTTGTTTTTCTAATTGGCGTATGGATTAGCCTGGTTTTGCTAAATTTTCGGTCAAAATTAAATTTTGTCCTTTTTTGTAGGGGGTTTAGTTTTTTTTTAAGTAAAATGGAAAATGGACATACATCAAGATTTTCAAAGCAGTTCTGAGAAGTATACTGTATTTCAGAAATGTATAGAGTAATAAAACTTTATTAGGTATGAAAAAGGACTACAACTACAGGGTGACCCACCAATAATTTATGCCACTTCCATAATTTGGCATTGATTTCATGGCAACATTCTTTCTTTTCATCAAATGCAGGTCGTACCACCCGGTTTTGAATCAATTTATGCGTTTGCCTATTGTTATCCATTCATAAACACCGAAAATGGTACGCCAAAGGCGTGCAGATTGGACACTTGAAGAATTGAAATTTAAAGGAACTTTATTTTAAGAAAATAAAAATGATGTATAATATGTACATAATAACATAAAATAGTTATTATTATACCTTATTATACAACAATTAAATTATAATAGGTTATATCCTTTGTCATCTGAGGAACTGTCATCACCTCTTGATATTATATCTTGATCGATCAGCTTGTCAAGATCCCACATTTCCTCCTTCTGTTTTATCACATGGTAGACTGCGCCGTGAATGATAGCTTGCGTTATCCATAACCACCATCGAATCGGCCAAAACAAATTTTATCATTTCACCAAAATAGTCTTCGAAAATATCCGAATTCATGTCCTCATGGTAATCTCCCATCCGACACGACTGAAAGGTTTACAAACCTTTTTTTTAATTGCTCTTCGCTTCCAATGTGTGCAGTTATTAGTCTCTTCCCTTTTTCCGAAGGTACTTTAATACCCGTTGGTAGGCCTTCCATGAAAGCTTGACGGACACTGGTTATATTTTTGTCTTGCGAAATTTTTTGTACCATATAACTTTTATTGATCCACGTCTTATCAAGATAATAAAAAATTTTGCTCCGTGTGGTACTGGTTTATAGTTCTCAAATTTTTCGTCGTCAGCAAACAACTTCATGGCTTTTCAGTAAAAGTGCTTTTCGGTTATGCTTTTCCCAGGCAAAACCCCTTTATTTTTTACAGTTGTCCATAAGAATTTTCTAGTTATTAAAGGAAAACTGTCATCTTGGCCAAGCTCCATCAAAATTTTATCTAGGGTGGATATTTCTTTTTTTTTAAATAAAATAAAGAGAGTGAACTTTTCATCGATTTACACATTTGGTGTCTTCACGAAGGACTATTGCTGGTCTTCCTGAGATTTTCTTGGAATGTTCCACTGGACCTACTGGCTTTCTCTCCGGTAAACGGTGGGCTTTCCAATTCCAGTCATTCGGGAAATCTTTCAACAATTTCTTGTACACTAATCGTGTTTTATGCAATCATGTACATTTAAAATAATAGCTTATATAATATATACTCCGATATTCTAAATATGTAGTTTAGAAGATAATATGTTTTCAAAACTACCTTAGAAATTCGCTTTATACCAATCTAGTGTCCAACAATGAAGTTCGTAGCTCAGACTTCAAGGCTCATATTTATCGCAATTGTAAACAATAGATAAGGACACTCTAAAACCAAGGTTTTATACCAGAAATCTTTAAACGCTTAATAGAAGGAGTAAGAGACAATAGCTTTTCTTAAATTTCAATAACATCGTCATAAATGTCATTTCGTTAGATGCGGATATTAAATATAAATTGTTTTAAAATTGTAATTTGTAAAACAATTTGGTATTTAACTAAATTCATAATTTAATATTGTAAATGCCAGATGAAAATAATTTGCGAGCATAAATGTGCGTTCAATTTTCAGCGCCTTCTCTTTTATATTTTGGCATACTTTTTCGTTTAAACTGATTGTTCATAGAACTTTAACCCTTATATACCAACTGTGTATACATATTATTAAAACAGCTGATGCACGTGCCCGAAACCGGTTTTCTATCTTTTTCTACCAGGTTATATAAAGGATCCTGCAAATGACAGTTAAAAATCTTTATTTAATGATGAAGGGGCCTTTTTAGACCCCACAGCTATATACATAGTTTACGAGATAACCCAACCAAGGGAAATCGCCCGCTTGGCAGATGGTTTTTCACACGAAAAAAATTAAGCAGCGTGTTCGTTTATTTGTTAGGTAGAATGGCATTACAACTTTATGGGAATAATACGTGGAACACAAAATAAAATGTGCTGAAATCGGTGATTCTATGGTGGCTTTAGATATGGCAATTTAGAGATCTAAAGTTAATCCGGTCTTTTCAAATAGTTTGTTAGTAAAAACAACAAGAGATAAGTATGTGTTTTAATTTTCTTTAAAAATTAAGAAATGTTCGTTATACATAGAAAATTGTTATCAGTTCTTGAAATCTTGAAATCTGTCATCTATGGCTTATATGCATGTTAATATAGATTAATTTATAGCGTTGACCAAACTATACCCTTGTGATTTTTTCAACACATGTTTTACACCAATCAATTGTCCCGCATTGTAAAGTTGTATTACAATTATGTGAGATTTTGAAAATGCTTGATTATTTCTGCTGTTTTACATTTACATGAAAGAGTTATGTACTTACTTAATTTGCTCGTTAGTCTTATATCAATATTTGTAATTTTGTACTTTTCAATCTGAAATCTTCCTTCAGATGGTTCTAATTAATAACCCAAACTAATTTTCATAACGTACTCGTATATTATAAAAAATTGATAATAACAGTGATTGACATTATCAAACGCGGTAGCCATATTTTACATTTCATTTAAATAAACAAGAAAGCGTATTCTAGATAACAGGACGCTAAAGACACCCTAAAGTCATAAAGTTGTGTTTTACAGGGTACCATTAAGCCCGATCGTGTATAAAATTATTATGTCACTCAGCCAATTTTACGTCTAAATTACGATTACAATTAATTCATTAAATAAAATTTGCCACAATTTGCAATAGTAGGTATTAATTACTAGTGTTGTGGATTTGACCGGTCAATTTCTTTTTAGTCAATTGACCTGTAGATTGACCAAGTTGACTTAAATAAATTCAAAAATGCAATAAAACATACAAATTAATCTATATTTTAAGTTCACATACCTACTTAGCCATTCAAATTAAAGAAAAATCAAAAACACATTTTCATTTAAACTTAAAATGAAACAAAAGATCATTAAATATGTTTAATTAACTGATTAATAACAATAATTACCAATAAGGATTAACGTGCATAGAAAGACAATGGTAAATCTGAATCTGAATTCCCATCGGATGAGTCAGCTGCTACCTGCTCGATAGCAGGCAACTCATCTTCGGAAGATGAAGATATATCAGTATCGGAGGATGAAGTTATATTGAAGTAAGTTATTCTTTCGGATTCGTTGATTAGATTTAAATTATATTTAATATAAACCAGCTTTCCAGATCGTGTAGTGGTCAATCTGTTTTGCAATTTATTATGAACAATTCCTCATGTTGACCAGTTCCTTTCACAAGAAGCCGAAGATGCCGGCATTCTTAGTAACTTAACGGCTACATTGTGAAGCGCCGATTTCTTTTGCCAACTTTCCCACCAAGTTGATGGTTCAATAATCCGATGATGTTGTACAAACTGATTTGATACTTTTTAGTGCTGGCCATATTATTCGATTGTTAAATTTATTTGAAGTTCTAAAATTTGGTATTTCTCCAATTATTATTTTAACCTCAGATTCGTTGGAGGCAAGTTGTACTTCACTGTCATAAAAAGATTGGGATTCCCCGGTAAAATCGTACACCAAACACGGACGGTTGTAAACTGGGCTGAATACAAAAATTCATACCTAAATAATTAAAAAATATCAATTTGTAACATGATTTACATGATACAAGTGAAATAAAATAAATAAAATGTTTTTTTTTTTATTATAGAAGATATTTTGACCGGACAATTGACCGGTCAAATAAGTAGTGGTCAATTGACCAACCCCAACACTATTAATTACCAAAAAATATTTTCTGAAAGTTTCTACATCAAAGCATATATGGTAAATTAAACAAAAAATTCGTTGAGAATGAATCGGTAATTCGAGATCATCTCTGGCAATCTTGCAAAATATCGCAGTATTTCTCCGCATTGCAAGAGGCGCGGCTAACTAGACTAAGTTATTTGAAGTGAAATAACTCAAACACGGCTAATCCAAACTATATATTTTTGAAAAGCGGAGGCTAAGGAGATCTTAAAACTAATAAAATATAGAGCATTCCATTTAAAAAATAAAGAAAATTACAATTTTTCATGTTTTCCGATACTCATTTGTTTTTTTCTTAGCTTCTTTAAAATTTTCAAGAAAAATCCTGAGACTTTTATTTAAACATTTTTTCTGTGTATTTTTAAATAAACCCTGTACATTTTGTCAGTCTCTGTAAATATCTATCAATTTGAATAATGATCTATCTAACTTCCCAATTATAAATTGTGAAGTATCTATCACTTGAGTGATAACACGTGAGGTCAATGTCTTAAACTAACCAAAATGTTCGCGGAAATGCATATACCTACATGTGACATTTGCTGTAATAAGAATATTAATACTCCATTGTAAATATATCGTATATATCTGTTTTAAAATCTCAGCTTGTACATTCCTCCCGAAAAATAATCTTCTGTTACTTCCCATCATAACAAAAGCCGGCTTCGGCCGTCGAAAAGGCTTCGTGACCAACAACTGGAGGAAACGACGTATTTTTTTCTGAAATTCTTTCACAAAGAACGACCAAGAGAACGGCCTGACTTTCAAGGATACCCGTCCAGGTGTCAATGGCACTTAATGGTAATGATGGCGCGCGACTCTGCCAACTGTTCGTAAAAAAGCATGTATTGATCGCAATCTCATAGATTTTTTAAACAAACAATATTTTATATTACTTAACGTGAGTAGATGTCAAGAAAAAAGGCTTTGCAACTGGTGAAAATGATATATTACATTCACCATGTATTATTGTGCCTTATTTTATGGAAATCCTATCAGCTTTTGAATTGAGATCCATTCATTTAAATCATTTTATTCGGTTGTAGATGAAACAGTATTTTTATGGCTTAATATGGGAACTAATGCCTATTTCTACTTTATTACTATAGGTACATCATAAACTTTTATGCTCAATACACCCACCAATTAAGGTTGATTTCATTGAATAAGGCATTTACGAGATTATTTAGTTTTGTGGTCTATATTAGGGTAAATATAAATTTAAATATTGAAAATAAATTTAAACTGCCGTTTTTGTGGGTTCTATCGAACCTTTTCTTTTTCTTTCCTCAAACTACCGGTTCTTTTGAACTTTTATTTGTCTTTATTATTGTGTTTATTGCCGTATTTTCCCCATGCATATTGTCTTCGTGACGGTCTGACATTATTTCTTAAATACCTTCTCTTTCATTAATAGAATAACTGATTTTTCTGAAAATTTATGTAACGATTGCTTTTTAAAATACTTCAAAATCAGCGTATAATTTTGTGTAGAATCTAAAAATTGCGAAATCTTTCTCATTTTTGCGCGATGTTCAATTAATTTTTTTCCTATAAGATGTGTCAATGACCCAGACGAACTAGATCAAAACGAATAACTATACGGAGAAGATTCATTTTCTACCGGGAAGTCTGAAACGAAGGAATCTTAGGTTGAAGTGTAATTATTATAGAGTGTATGTAGCATTTCATATATTGCCCTCCGCTCATTTCGTTCGCTCCGGGAACAAAGATCTATTGTCTACAAAATCAACTGTATTTCTTCAAAATTAACTGAAACTGACCCAAACTAAGACGCTAGGTCTCTGTATAGTTTAAATTACAAAATTGTGTATCTAGTTTTCATTGCAATTTTTATCAAAATTCATTAGAATCATATTTTTTACAAAAATTATGTCAGCGATTTTAAAGAAATAATGGTTTTTAATCTTTTCAACTATTTTTAGGAATATCTTGTCCAGGTTATTCGGACAAAATATTTTGCAGCATAAATAATCCAGAAACGAAAGAAAATTCAATAAGTCGAGTCGGAAACCGGTCGGCTATATGTATTCTAGTTGTTTTAATATTTTTGCCTTAAGCGTAAAATTATAAATCATGGCAAGTCGGGGTACACGGAAAAAAACTATTCTTATTATTAAATTATTAATCTTAAGTCAACGCTAAACTGCATTTACTATGTAGTTATATTTCAATTAAATAAAACGTTATTCTAGTAAGATTAAGTTAGATTAAGAAGAGTAGATACTTGAAACAAGTAGTATATATATTTATGTCAATAGATTCTGTGTTATATTTTAAGTAAACATAATATAAGTTTTTCGAAGTGGAATATATTCTTGAATTGGATTTGAAGCAAATATTACTATTCTGCCTCTAAACACACGACATGCTAGAATGAAATACAAAATATATATATTACTGAACGGTTGTTTTTCGTGTGAAATAGTTGAAAGTATTTAATAATGGAAGAATTATTGAAATCCTGGTATTTGGAACAAATTATTCCAAAATGTTTAGGTAAGTTTTTAGCTATTAATGTTGCCAACATGTGTAGGCATTTGATAACAGTTACAATATAAAATCACATTATTATTAACTTTAATAGCTGAAAACTGGAATTAATTTATTCCAAGTCCCAGAATTTCAATAATTCTTCCATTATTAAACACTTAACTATTTCACACGAAACACAACCGCCCGCCATAAAATCGTATACTGCAGCAAAAGCACAAATAAAATTACAGGAAACGTGGATACGATGGTGTTTATTCAATCATGCGCATTGAAGACTATAATCTGTACTCAAGAATGGTATGTAAATGCAATATTAACTATTCTTGGTATAAGTATAAGATGTGTCAATACAAATATATTTAAACCTAAAAATAAGGTTAGTTTTCTTGATTGGAGTGTAATTATTACTATAAGAAGAACAAGCTTTCTTTATTCAAGTCAAATAGTTTATTAAAAAATATGAATAACAGACACTTCTTTGAAGCCAAATATACCATTCATAAAAGAGTTTTTTGAAGTGAAACTTCCTAACGCGCGCCACGAGTAAAATTTGAAGGTCGCGATCCCCGATCCCGTCACACGGCGGGCGATACACGACGAGCGACACGACCTGTTATTGTGATATCTTTGTTAGTTTGCAAGCAAAAAATGTGGGATTTGCTCTATTACTTTGTCAAGACATAAGCGAAAGTTTTATGAAGATTTTTTTTTCATTTAGGCCTTCCCTTTTTGTTAATTGAGTGATATATTAAAAAAAAAAATACTTTTTAACCAAATCCGTTACGATATGTATAAGGCTAGGGCGTTTAAGTTTAAGAAATTTCACTTCAGATATGCGCAGATAGTGCACAACCCTTTTTTTTTCTTTAATATATCCTGCCTGCTAGTCTTATGCTAACTATAAGATAATTGAAATCAAGTAAATACGCAACTTACTTCCAAGAAAAGATAAATATTTAAATTATACCTTGAATAAACTTGACTGAAACATTATATACTTGCACTAAATATTAATCTTTAAAGATAGACTATTCTAATTTGCAACTGATTTTTTTCCGTGTATAAAGAAATTTTATATTTTTCAACATTTTATAAATTTTAATATAAAGTAGTTTGAAAACTAGAATGCAGCGTGTCAAAGTATGGCAAAGAGATACATAATTTAGTGGATAGACTGAAAAGTCACTGGGAAACCTGCCATAGTATCAGAGTAAAACTAGTGATTTTAGTGTTTTGAAAGTGATTCTCAATACCTCCCTAAAATTAACTAAAATAAAGTTGGAAATGAAAATAGCCCCAGCAGAGGTCGTCTGGGTTCTTTTATTGTGCGAACTTGTAAAGATATAAGAATATAGAATTGGACATGCAAATAGCCAAAGCTGTTTAGGCGACAAATTGCAGTTACTTTATTATGTGTCACTCGGTACAAAATGTGGTTTTAGTATAGGTTGTTTACTCCTCGAGCTCGATGAATGGCCCTTATATACAAATTTTCCATAGAAATCCATACCTTTTATTTTGAACATATCACTACAAGAAGTAATTTAACTTAAATAGATCAGATGATCATGGATGCCATCATATAGGCTTATAGGTTTTTATCAATTTTTTTAGGAACATTATTGTCCAATAAATGTCGTATTATGTTACTTTATGGGCGAGTCGAGGGGTTAACCGCTGACTAGAATTTGTACACTAAAATACCATATTTGACAAATAATACCAAAAATACCAAAACAAAATACCAATATTATATAAAAAAATACCAAATATCGTAAAAATTGCCAAATAATACCAAAAAATACCAAATAATACCTAATAATACCAAATAATACCAAATATTACCTAATAATACCTAATTACGCGGGCGTGCCTCAGGGCGCAATTCTTTCACCAACTCTGTTCCTCATCTATATTAACGACCTGCTGACCGAAACAAAAAATCCTGTTTACAGTTTTGCAGATGACAGTACCCTTGTCTCGCAATTTAGATCAGCAAAACATTTACCAGCGACTGAGACTTAGCACCACAGACAGGAGCAGAATGCAGCAATTAATCAAGACATGGAGAAAGTTCAAATTTGGAGCGACAGAAATTTGGTCCAGTTCAATGTAGCAAAGACCCAAGTAGACCATTCCTTCATCCTCGTCAATCGGACTGCTGGGTGTCTCGGTCAACAGCAATATGTCCTGGCATGACCACGTTGTTAACATCGTAAAATCCGCCTCCCAGAAGCTTGGTGCGCTATTTCGCAACAAGAAACTGTATACATCGCAGCAGTTGCTCTTTCTCAAGATACAACAAGCATAACTTCTGATCCATCAAACTTCTGGTCTTTTATTCAAGGCAAGATAGCTCAATCCCGCATTCCAGCCACTGTGAAAGATACTAATCACTCTTATCACGGACCCCAATGTGTCGTTTCCGCTTTTTCCAACTATGTTCAAAGTGCGTACAAAGATTCCCACCAGCCTGCAAATATTGATCCGTTAATGCAGTATTCCGATAGCATCGACGTTCCGCCAATAACTACTGATGATATAGTTGTAGCAAGCAAATAACTTTAAAACAAGATCACCCCTGGCCCAGACGGCATCCCACTTCATTGTTAGAGACTGTTCCATCGTTTTGTGCGAGCCCCTGTGTCATATCTTCAATCTGATCCTGGAAATGAGCATGTTTCCCGAAACCTGGAAGGTTGCAATAGTCTGTCCCATGCATAAGAAGGGCGATCCAATAGTTATTGAGAATTACCGTCCTATCTCCATGTAACTTCTCCAAAATATTCGAGATTATCCTGCACAAATTTTACCAACATCTTTGTTATCAAACTGCTTCATTACTCCTTCGTTAGACCATGGCTGGATTATGGGTCACTTGTATGGTGTCCGTGGTATGATTGCCACATTGATTCGTTGGAGGCTGTGCAAAGGCGATTTTTCACGTAACTTATGTTCAGAGAGGACGGTATTTACCTAGACCGAGGTTTTGATCGTAACCTTTTGTTGTCGAGATTCAGGAAACTGTCGCTGTCTGCGCACAGATACTCACAATCGCTGACATTCCTTTATAAGCTTCTCCATGATGTGATCGATTGTTTCTTTCTTTTGGAAAGTATACCATTTCATGTACTGCGTTTAGCAGCTAGACAACAACCCGCGTTCAGTCTGAGATTGGCGAGATCTAATATTCTATACCAGTGCCCCATTCACAACATGTGCAAAAATTTCAATTTGTATCAAACGCCTCTCATATACATACCAGCAGCTTGTCTAACGTCCTGAAACATCTGCGTGAGGCGTCTGGTTTTTTCTCGGGTTTCCCACCTTAACTGTATCTCCGCATTCTTCATCTTCATTTTTCATCTGTAATTCCCTTGTTTTCATTTCTTTCTTATTTTTCACTTCTTTTTTTTTTACTTTCCCTAACTTACTTTGCGTTATTCGTAAAGTTCTTGATCCGTTTCGTTCCTCTCAAGGTTCCTCTACATTCCTTATATTTAGTCTTGGTTTAATTTGCTAGTTTATTTTAATTATAACTATTATTTATTTTATGTTTTATTATTTTTCTTTGTATAACAATATTTTTGTGAATTACTTGCTCTTAATTTGTACGTGAATTTTCTGTAATTGGGCGTTTGCCTGTTGGAAATAAAGAGCTTATTATTATTATTATAACTATGTTGGGGTTTGAAACCTTTGACAACATACACTAAAACAGAGTTTTATCCACAGTACCGAAACAGAGCTTTTGCACTCGACGCGCGTTTCGCGAACCATGTTAGCATCATCAGGGGATGATTAAGACTGCCTTATTAATCTCCTGATGATGCTAACATGGTTAGCGAAACGCGCGTCGAGTGCTAAAATTCTGTTTCGGTATTGTGGATAAAACTCTGTCTTAGTAATTATTATTATTACCATTGGATTTTTTTTCCGAATACAGCTTCTTGTATATATTACTTTTTAAGAATTATTGTAGATTAAGCATTGGATAGTGGGCAATTATCGATTATCAGGCTCAAGCAAAAATTATGGTAGATTCCGATAATTATCGGGCATTTGGCAACACTGTTTAGAACATCGAACAGGTAGTTGCGACGTTGCGACATGTGCCTTGTGAATTATGCATAGTTATTGCGCATGCTCATATTAGATAATTGTACAAGAAATACCATAAAATACCACTCAAAATACCAATAATACCAGACAAAATACCAAATATTACCAGATAATACCAAATATTACCGGATAATACCAAATATTACCAAAAAATACCGAAATAATTCCAAAAATACCAAGCCACTGTACACCAAAATACCATCAGCGGTTGGCCCCTCGGGGCGAGTGCTTTATTGCTGAATATCATATTGTTCATTTCAGCTATAGTGACAGGTCATCCAATAAACTGCAATATTTCAAGATACCTGTTCGGACACTTTATCATCATCAAAATAAAACAAGCACCGTTAAACCCAAATGTTCCTTGAAAATGGCATATATACTTATTATCCAGTGTCCAATATGCCTGCACTTGAAACATAAGAGTCATATCGGACCAAATAATTTTCGGATTGAATTTAAAAACGCATTAAAACTGTATATATCGCTCTGCATCATCTGGATATGAAATGAACAATCGTTACTTTATTTCGTTTCAATTTGTATTTCCTTAATATTATATGGGCCCGACATGCATATTCATTGCAGTGTTTTTCTTATAGCTCTATACGAACTATGGTTGAATTTGCTTCTTGATAGCAAGTGTATTTTCTTCGTATTCTGTACTTTCTTTGTCCCTTTGATTTTACCCGAGGCGGGTCACTCCACTGCATATTTTCTTTCGAAACCTCTGGAAATCATTTCGAAATTCCGAAATCCATCGGAAATCGATTCGAAATTTTTTCAAAATCCCGAAGTCCCTTAAAAATTGTCGAATTACCTGCGATTTCCAAAATCGATGTGCAAATTTTGGCAATTAAAAATAATATTCTATTTGAAATACCCTTGTATGTCCATTTATAGAAGAATATTTTTATCGAAAACATAAAAACGAAGTGTTTATGTTGAGATTAAGCCTTTTTTTATAACCTACACTTCCTCCCGTGGTCACTTTTGCTGGTCGGCTATAGAAATGATTTGTAACAAAGTGCAACAAGTTTTAAAAATTTAAGCAGATAATATCAGTGTTAATTTCTCTATTTTGTCAGTTTTTTGTGTTCATAATGTGTACTTAATAAGTTTTGGAAACGTTAATTTAATAATTAGAGAAGGTGAATCGAGGTTTTAAACTTCATAAAAGTCACGTCTAGTTTTCTATATACATGGATTCGGTTCAATAGATTCTGACGACTGCAAATGGGGTTATTTAAAGGGGTTCACGTCGTTATTTCTACGCTTAATTTATTTATCCCCTCCATAGACTATTTGGATTTAGCGGTAGTATCTCAGCCAACCAAGTAAGTATCAAAGGTAAATTTTAAATTTGTTGCTGCAATCGCGATATCATTGATTCATCAAGCAAATTCCTTTTAAACAGTTTAAAACATGTTTTTCTTAATTTGTTTGATTAAAATGAAATAGAGACAATATTGGATTTTACCCCAAGTAACACAAAAAGATTTATAAAGGTTAAACAAACGTTTATATCACTATTTTATAGAGTAAAACAATGCTATAAAAGGTAAGATAATCAATTATTTATTGCTTATATGGCTGCTATTTGTCTTAAAGGGACCACTTTACTCAGCTATTATATAAAAGTGTAACTAAATGCTCCAAAAAAAACTATTCTATAATACTTCTATATAACTCTTTTAACACATATATATGCCTAATATATAGCCGCTATATAACTTCTTGAACTAAGTATAGCGCTTACCATCACCATTATAAAGAACATAAAAAGCATCTATATAGAGAAGTTCAACTTGCTTAAATTGCAATAATGCTGTGTAAGTATTATTATATGGCGCTTATGTAATTGTTTTTAAAAAAAGACATAAATGCAATTTACGCAATTAAATATGCCATATACAACTTTTATATATTTGGAAAAAGTTACCGCCTCATTATATCTTCTATATTTCAAAATGGTTACAGAAATATCTCCTACTGAAACTCAACCAGACATTTTGATAATTACAGAGGTTTTAGGAATAGCCATTCAGATTTGCGTCCTTTAAATGACATATAAGCGTTTAAATAATCTTTAGAAAGCATCTATAAAGATATCATTTGTCTGTATAAGAGGATCTTAAGCAAGCATGTTTACAAAGCAAGTATATAGCTTAAAAGTCATAATGAATGTCTTTATAGAACAATTAAAAAGCTACTTTATAGCAGCTCTCAAATTAAAGAACTAAATTAAAGAACTAAAATATTATTTAAGCAAATTGATAGTCTGAGATTCTGCAATAACTTCATATTATCATAAATGAAGCACTTATAAATAATTTTTAAAGCAATTCGGATATAAAGCGCCATCCTATGTAAAATGTCCAGATTTCTTCAGGTTTTCCAGTTCTTAAAGTTGTAATTTTTAATCATATTGACAGCAAATTATTAAGTGGAACGCAACTAAACCACTAAATATAGTCTCTATAGAAGCGTTGAATGACCAAATGTGTAGTGGTATTTCACGACGCCATTTTGCTAAAACAGGTAATCTGACCCTTTAAATGGCATATAAGCGTTTAAATAATATTTATAAAGCATCTATTAAGATACCATTTGTCTGTATAAGAGGATCTTAGGCATGTTTACAAAGCAAGTATATAGCTTAAAAGTCATAATGAGTGTCTTTATAGAACAATTAAAAAGCTACTTTATAGCAGCTCTCAAATTATGTTCTTAAACCGTTTAAAGAACTAAATTAAAGAACCGACATATCATTTAAGCCAATTTGTAGTCTGAGATTCTGCAATAACTCCATATTGTCATAAATGAAGCACTTATATATCGTTTTTAAAGCAATTCGGATATAAAGCGCCATCCTATGTAAAATGATCAGATTTCTTCAGGTTTCCCAGTTCTTAAAGTTGTCATTTTTAATCATATTGACAGCAAATTATTAAGTGGAACACAACTAAAACACTAAATATACTCTGTATAGAAGCGTTGAGTGACAAAAATTCTTAACATCCTGTGTAGTGGTATTTCACGACGCCATTTTGCTAAAACAGGTAATCTGACCCTTTAAATGGCATATAAGCGTTTAAATAATCTTTATAAAGCATCTATAAAGATATCATTTGTCTGTATAAGAGGATCTTAGGCATGTTTACAAAGCAAGTATATAGCTTAAAAGTCATAATGAATGTCTTTATAGAACAATTAAAAAGCTACTTTATAGCAGTTCTTAAATTACGTTCTTAAACCGCTTAAAGAACTAAATTAAAGAACCAAAATTTAATTTAAGCAAATTGGTAATCTGAGATTCTGCAATAACTCCATATAGTCATAGCACTTATAAATCATTTTTAAAGCAATTCGGATATAAAGCGCCATCCTATGTGTTACTTGGGACGTTTCTACTTTTAAACTAAATGTGTATAAATAAATAGGTCCAAAATATAGGTACTAATTTGCGTTTGATTACCGTTTGAAATGCATGTTTGCTTTATATTTAAAACTAATGGGTTTAATTAAATCATATACATAAATGTCAAAATGCCACATTAAATGTGTAGTGATATATAAGGTATATATTATTTACTATTCAATGAATCTTCGAATTTTATTATAGG
>MU190874.1:0-25732 GCA_016904865.1 Pissodes strobi
CGAGTTTATAAATAACGGACCATGAGTTTCTTTTGGGATAGTATATTACCCAAATTTCAATAAAAGGGTGATTATATATTTGTAGGAGAGTCGTACTATGGCTATTCTATTTTTGAACATTTTGCTATTATGTGCGGAACCGAACGATTTGAATTAGTTTTATTATTAGTTTACCATCTTGACTTCTTCTATGTTAATGGATCTCAGTCCAAATTTATTTACATATGAAAAAGTATGAATAATTATATGAATTTATAATAATTAATTAATCTGACGTATTGCACCATATTGAAGACCTAATATTTCGTGAATCTCGTAATAAAGTGACCCGTAATAAAGCTTTTAATAATAATGAAATTGAATTCGTAGTTACCCTACAATTTGCAATTTTTAAAGTTTATTTCCCTATTTCCATACCGTAAATAACTCCGCACTAGTTTATTCAAAAATATATTGTTTAGTTATATATTTGCATATTGTTTTTTTATAAAGAGAGTCTTAACCAATCTTCTTTTACACAATGTTAATATTTTAAGCCATTAGAGATTGGTCGTAGGAATATTAAGAATCATTTTTGGGACTAAATGCACTACGGGGCTGGGTATGTTCGACTTTTAACCTTTATAGGTTGCAAACATGTACAAAAAAGCTCGTTTTCCCGAAAGTCCCCAGTTCCAATTTCCATAACACGTGGAAACATGACGCACATTTTTTCGATGACTATGTATTAATTGAACTCGTACCATATAAGTTAATTTGGAAATTATCGAATCGGATGACAACACCAACATTCTTTAGATTTTCTGAAATTAAACTATTCTTGTGAACTATTGATCAGAAAACTAAACAAATGCCTAATAAATGTATTCAGGTATTAAACACTTTTAACCCTAGAAGCGCTGCGCTTTCCTTCATACGTATTAACATCTTCGGGGTGGCTCCAACATTTTCCCTTGTATAAACATCGCCTCTTAAATAAAAAAATATACCTCAATTATTATATTATTCGTATTGAAAAAAATCAGTGTGACATTTAATAGGTTTTGGTCCCATCAGCGGTTTTGGTATAAGTTATAATTTTTACAATGATCCAAATACACTTTCCACAAGCCAACTTTAGACTCTTGATATTTACCGACTGTCTTGTTTCGTTTGCAATATTTTCCCATCTGACATTTATGTCTGTATTTAAATGGACCTGGTTCAGTGGCGCCATCAACGGTATTTTTACACTTACAACATGCTGCTTTAGGCTGGTTAGCATGTTTTCTCAAAATAAGTGCCTGCTTATTTTTTGTTCTGTACTTTTTTATACAGGGTGTTTCGGGAGGAAAGGGAAATATTTTAAGGACATGTTCTGAAGGCCAAATTAAGAAAAAAAGGTCATATAATCATGGGTCCGGAAACGCCTTCTTTCCAAGATACAGGGTGCCAAAAAAATAAAATATTTTTAAATGCTACGCCACTGTTTTTTTAAAATAGGCATTTGTTCCTTAATGGAGAGTGAATTCCAAAAAAAATGTATCATGAGTCTTCTTGGTTGTAGAGATCGTTTTCGAGTAACAATCAAAATGCAAACTGTTTTGGGATTGTATTTGTATTTGTACACGTGAGTGGGTCCAAATAGGACCCTCCAATGCGACCCTTGGTCTATTGTGACTCACATCTGTGTGTTTCACTATGCCAGAGGCTCGATCCTTTTCAAGAAATCGAACAGCTTTCTGGGGTGGATAGTTTTCAAATCTACAAGTGTGATTTGAGTATTTCCAAGGACTGTTTGTCTGGTTCTTTCCATTGCTTCTTCGTCCTCCAAGCACAAGCGGCATTCCGTTTCTTCGGAGAGTCCTATCTTGTTCATGTGGCTTCTTAGCCGACAGTGGCCAGTGTACATGCCAACTACAGCCTGTATCCGCTGCCGGCCAAGTTGAAGAAGCTGTCCGGTTCTCACTCCTGATCGCAGATTCACCGCCAACTTTGAATGAGTTAGGCCTGGTAACTCTCTCCATTTATCTACAAATTGATTTTGTGTCCACCTGGAGAGGGCTTCTTTAGCTGTGTTATAAGCTATTCCCAGTACTGGTTCTGGTCCTATGAAGGCCGTTGTGGCCGCCTGCTTCGCAAGAGCATCAGCTTTTTCGTTGCCTTCATATCCTGTAGGTTCAGGTATCCAGATCAATGTAAGTTTGTTTTCTCTCCCTAGTTTGGTGAGTAGTTCCTGTCAGTTCCATACTGTCTTGGATGAACAACGGCTAGAATCAAGAGCTTTTAGAGCTGCTTGATTGTCCGAGAAAATTTTGATTGACTTGCCTTTCCAGTTTCTATCGACGAGCCACTGTGCAGTCATATCAATGGCCTTAACTTCAGCCTGAAAAATGGTTGCATGTTTGCCTAGGGAACATTTAAGCTCAACCTTACCATTTTTATTCCATGCAGCGGCTCCCGTACCATCATTGGTCTTGGAGCCGTCAGTGAACCAACTATTCTCCTTTCTTCTCATATTTTCAGAGTCCTGCGCCCATTCGTTCCTCTCTGGTAGAAGGACGTCATAGGCATGGTAATAGGTGGTTTTGGTAGACATAACATCTGATGGTAGACACAACACACTGTCCTGTTCATTGGCATTTTCCAGCCTGTTGGGCACCATGATGATCGCCTGCGGATTGTTGATCACCGCCTGTGTCAATCTATACGTCGCTCATCTAGCCTCCTTTTCCAGTACTATTTGAAGAGGTGGCAGATTTAGAAGACACTCAAGCGCTGCCATGGATGTAGTATCGAAAGCGGCACTAATTGCCAGACACGCTTGTCTTTGTAAGCTAGATAATTTGATTCTTGCGGCGCTCTGTAAGCTCTTAGAGTACCAAGCTACTGCCCCATATGTTATCATTGGTCTTATGACCGCGATATAGAGCCAGTGCATTTGTTTGGGATGTATGCCCCATGTTTTGCCGCAAATGCGTCTGCAGGTCCATAATGACAGATTCGCCTTTGCGACAATTTTATCCAGATGCGCATTCCAGTTAAGTGTTTTATCTAAGGTAATTCTCAGATACTTAACTGTATTCGCAAATGGGATAGTTTTTCCTTTGAGTGAAGGTGGTCTTAGGTCTTCCAGCCTTTTCTTCTTTGTGAACGGTACTATAACTGTTCTGTGTGGGTTCACAGATAGTTGTTCCCTTTCACACCAGTCATAGACCACGGTCAGCAGCTCTTGCAGATCCTCTGAAATAGTTCTTTGCAAGTTGCTTCTTATCAGTATTACTAGATCATCCGTATATGCCTGCACCTCCACATCCCACAGCGAGAGGACCGCCAGCAGACCATCCATTAGGAGAGACCACAGAAGGGGCGACAAAACCCCGCCCTGCGGACATCCCCTGACAGCCCTGCATCTGTAGCTCTCCCCCTGTAGGGTTGTTGTGCCCACTCTGCCGTTTAACATACTTCCGATCCAGTTCCTTATTTGTGGTTCAACCCCTCTTTCAGCTAATGCTGTGTATAAGGAGTTTGGTAATGCATTATTGAATGCTCCTTCAATGTCTAAGAACACACCCATCGCGATAGTCTTGCTTTCTAATGCTTGTGTTATGTTCCCGACAAGGTTGTTTAGTGCTAGTTCTGTAGATTTGCCGGTCTGATACGCATATTGGTGAGCATTCAGTGGATACTCACCAAGTGCACCCGCTCTGATGTGCACGTCGAGTATCTTTTCCATGCATTTCAACAGAAAGGAGGTCAGACTTATACGTCTCCATGAGTTAGGTGTTGATTCCCTACGTCCCATTTTTGGGATGTACACCACTCTGAATTTAGTCCAGCTGCTAGGTATATAATTACTCGCTAGGCTGGCTCTAAAAAGTTTGATTAAGAACGGTGTTAATACTTCCAGACCGTTCTGCAGCAGTGCTGGAAATATTCCGTCCTCACCAGGTGATTTAAAAGGCTGAAACGATAGAATAGCACTTTTAATTGTTGATGCATTAATGATGTTCTTGGGGACAATCCAATCACCCGCTTTTGGCCGATTTGATCGATCTCAAACAGGCTCCTCCTCATCATTATGCAAAATCCGACATCCCGGGAAATGAGTCCTAGCCAGAAGCTCCAACGTCTCCATGCCAGATTCCGTAAAGGATCCGTCAGGTCGTTTTAGCGATCCTAACTCCTGAACGGGTTCTCTAGAGAGGATTCTATGGATCCTTGCACTGCCAGGTGCATCTGTTATGCCCCGGCAGAAGGTTTCCCATGAATTCCTTTTTGCCTCTCTGATGGCTTTGTTGTAGTTCGTTAGAGCAGTTCTGTATTGATCCCATGTGCCGGTCTCTTTAGCTCTATTGAAGAGTTTACGCACCTCCTTCCTTTGTTTGTCAAGGGAGTTGTTCCACCAAGTGGTTCCTCTGTTGCCCCTTTTAGTCTTGACTGGACAGTTTTCATGATAAGCCGTATTTATGGCTGTCCTCAGTTGCTCCGAGGCCAGCTCAATCTCATCATTGGGATTAGTTTTTTCAGAAAATACATGCAGAGAAGCAGTATTTTGATTTTAACTCGAAAACGACCTCTTCAACCAAGTAAACTCAAGAGACCTTTTCTCTTTTTAGAATTGACTATTTAATGTAAAGCCTTTCGAGATTTTCAAGAAAAAGTGAACTTCCATTTTTTTTGACACCCTGCATCTCGGAGAGAAAGCATTTTCGTACCCATGATCATATGATATTTCTTTCTTCATTTGACCTCCTGAACAGGTCCTTAATATATTTCCCTTTCCTCCCGAAACACCTTGTATATGATCCAAATATTTATACAGGGTGTTTCGTAACCCCGGGAAAAAAATAAAACTGATGAATCCTCACGTAATTGTAAGACAAAAATGTGGTATAAATTTTTTTCGAATGTCGCTTCATTTTCAAAATATAGGGTGTTGAAAAAACTTTTTTTTTTGGGTTTTATTGTTATTAATAATTAATTAGGAACAATATTCGAACAATATTTGTCACACCTTAATAAAGGGTTTGAGCACTTTATTTTGTACCCATGTTGGAATTCTCAATTAGTTCATTGGCAGAGATCCGGTTAACGACTACGAGAATTTCGCAAAAATCAATAATACGGACCTGTTAAACACTCAAATTCTTATTTTATTATATAAAAAAAATAAAGTTTCTTGCATTTTTCTCGCATCTTACAGTTTTTGAGTAGAAAATGATTCTATTGTTCACGTCACAGAAATTTCTTTAAACAATGATAGCACCTAAAAGCTCTGTTGATTGCACCACATGTAAAGTCAAATAAACTGTTGAAAGTGTCCTCCATGAGCCAGCAAACACCCATCTATTCGACGTGGTAAATTGTCTCTTACGTGTCGGGAAATCTCGGTACTGGCGCGTATCGTATTAAAACCGTTAATAATGAGCAGTGGAAGTTCTTCTACAGTTTCAATAGTCCGGCGAACGTGGTGACCTAGCCAAAGATCAGGATATTGTAACAACTGCTGCAAACCGAGGGGGGACCTTAATCATTTGGACTTTTATTCTGGGGTCACCTTAAACAACGTGTCTATACTACTCCTATTCGAACTCTAGAGGAACTTCAACTGCGCATTGTTACCGGTTTTAATGGGATTCGCACTAGCACCGAAATTTTCCGACGCATAAGAGACAATTTAGCGCTTCGAATAGATGGGTGTTTACTCATGAAGGACACTTTGGACAATTTATGTGACTTTGCTCTGAATTTATTCAGAGCTTTTAGGTGCTATCATTCTTTAAAGAAATTCCTGTGACGTGAACAATAAAATTATTTTTCACTGAAAAACTGTAAGAGATACGAGAAAAATTCAAGATGCTTAAATTGCTTAAAATTAGTTTTTTTATCAAATAACATTAGAATTTTAAGTGTTTATTTATTATTTTTGCTAAATTCTAATAATCGGGACCCGGATCTCGGCCAATGAACTAGTTAAAAAGTTCAACATGAACACAAAATAAAGTGCTCAAACCCTTTATTAAGGTATGACAAATATTATTCGAATGTCGTTTTCTCATTAATTATTAGTAAAAAGAAAACACGAAAAAAAATGTTTTTTCAACACCCTGTATTTTGAAAATGAAGCGACATTCGAAAAAAAATTATACCGCATTTACGTCTTACAACTACGTGAGGATTCACCAGTTTTATTTTTTTACCGAGGTTGGGAAAGGTTAGTATAGCCAAATCAAAAATATTATAGAAAAACCCCGAACAGGCCAACAACGTGAGCCGGCTCTGATAATATGTTGCCTAGCCATTTGATCAATAATTATATTATGTATCATTTTGTATTATTATAAAAACATTCCAGTAGCTTTTTCTCAGTTGAACCAATTTCACTATTGGACAGTATAAATGGTGTCACCATAGGCTTACAAATTATATTGCCTGATTTTTTCAGGAATATTGCAGGGACCCCGTCGGCACCCGCCCTCTTGTTGGCGTTCTGTTCCAAGAGCGCTTGCTTTACTTGGGGTTTAGTTAACACAATATTGTGAAGGGAGCTATTATTATTGGATAAAGGAGTTTGAGAATGATCGAAAGTGTGATTTAAATAAATCGCTTATATCTTTACCACTATCAGCTACGTTACCATCCCAGCGCACTTCATTGAGTACTTTACTTACTAACATTTTGTTTTTTAATTGATGCATAACTCCAGAAGCGATTAGGATCAGTGATTAAATCTTTTTCTACAGATCTGTTATATGACCTAAAATCTAACTAAGTTAATTTTTTGACCTTCGTTTTCAACTCTTTGTACAAATTATAGTCATTAAATCTTTAATATAAACGCCACTTTTTATGAATCTTTGTTTTTTCTTTTATAAGCCTTTGCACAGATATTTAGGAAATATCTCGTGTACTCTATGTTCCCCCTTTCCAACCTTAATTAGGAATTTTTTTGGGCGATTCGGATGAATTTTCTCAAAACGTAGAATCTATAGCATCTCTCCCGTTGGTGCGTATAGAAGAAGTTAAAATGATGGTAGGATTATTGTAGTAAGACCCATATATGCCTGTACTCAAGACTAGAATCTAGTTCGAAGTTTTATTTATATCCCTGGTGAAGTTAATTGCAGATGATTGCAGAAGAAGCATAGTAACAAGGTGTTGAATGTGAACGGAGAAGCGGATAGTTGAAATAAAGAAAACTTTTATTAAATTCAATAAATAAATTAGTTCATATTAATTAAATATAATCAAGATTTTTTTTAGATATTTACTAATAGTAAACCTGATTTAAGTATTTAGTTTTATGTATGAGAGAATGAATGCATGAAAGTAGTTAGAACATATGTTATTTTAATGCAAAATAAATAATGCATTATTAAAGTACCTAATACATTTAAATAAAAATATAATACATGTTTCAACTCACACCTTATGAATGAAATCCCATCTACCTATTTTAATACAAATTCAAATTCAAATTCAAATTCAAACAAGTTTATTTGTCTTTTAATAATCCATACATTGAGAACAGAATAAAAATAAATTACATTTAGACAAAAAGGACTACACCGCGACTATAAACAGCCGATAACAGCATGCACACAACAAGTTGTACGCAAGTGTGGTACAGCCCTATTAACCCATAATACATAAAATGTAACTAATTCAATCTTAGTAAAAAATTAAAATAAACTTAAATACGAACAAGGGACGAGGCCGGTAGCGCACAGAATCAACCAGGAGCGCGGGGCGGAGAGGAATCAGAATAAATGACACAATATATTAATCTGCATCTACGTTCACGTTCACGAGGATAAGCGAGTGACCGATAACCTCCGAAAAATCGATGTAATAAGCAACCAAAAATTGCAACAAAAAAATAAATAAAAGATTATATATATACACAGATATATACCCGCATAATGAAATGTTCAGATTCTACTCAGTTACGCCCTGTTGTTCCAAAAGATGTTTTTTAATAAATGAGGAAAAGCGTCCAGGGGAAAAGTCTTTAACATGATTTGGCACGGAGTTCCACATATGAGAAGCGATAAATGTAAATGATTTTTTGAAAGGCTGCTGTTTTATGTTGTGGCACTCTACAGTTGTCAATGTTCCTCGTATAATGGGGATGTGGAAAGAAATGAAATTGTGCTTTAAGATAAGGTGGTTGCCCAGTTTTTAATACACTATAAACAAAGTTAAATAAATAATACTTTCTACGATTTGACATATTCAAAATACCATTGTTATTTAAATAAGGTGTAACATGATTCCTAAAAGGAATGTTAAAGGAAAAACGCATGCAACAATTCTGTATCTTTGGTATTTGATGTGACGTTGGCATAGAGAGAGAATCTCCGTAGATGACATACCCGTAATCAAACAACGATAAAATAAGACTGTCGCATAAATAATATTTTGTTTTAGGCGACAAGAATTGTTTTAAACTATAAAGCTTCCTTAATTGGAAGTATGCAATTTTTAACTTACTGTTTATGTGAGCTTGAAATGAAAGAGATTCGTCAAATATGAGGCCCAAATTTTTAGATTCCGTAACAAAAGGCAGAAGAGTATCATCAATCTTTGGTGTGAAATCCTCTGCAACTCTATTTGCACTATTTCCACGATTATTAAAAAAAAATACAAGACTTTGTAGCATTTATTTTCAAATTGTGACTCTTAGAAAAGCTGCCCAAACTATTTAAATCAGTGTTAAAATGTTCCAGGGAAAGATACATATTGTCTAAGGAGAATGATATGTATAATTGTGAATCATCGGCATATTGTTGTATTTCTGAATATTTTATGCAATCATGCATATCAGCAACATACAGTGAGAATAATAATGGACCCAAGATTGAGCCCTGGGGCACACCTGTGTTTATCAACAAATACCCGGACTTCACCAATCCACACTCCGCTCAAATCTCAATGTAATATGATCTGCCTCGAAGATATGGGGAGAAGAACCTGACAGACTTATCCGAAAGGCCATAATAGTGAAACTTAGCTAACAGTAAATTATGGTTTAGAGTATCAAAGGCCTTACTAAAGTCCAACAGAGCTAGACATGTGATTTCTTTTTGATCTTCATTACGTCGACTTTCATTTAAAACATTAACTAAACTGGTTGCAGTACTAAAGTTTGGCTGAAAACCAGACTGGCAATCAGGTATAATATTTGACAAGCTCACATAATTGTATAATTGAGTATAATAGTTATTTTCCTAACAAGTGCGCAAAGTGATACTTTTCCGCGACTGATGTTGACCGAACGACGCGAAGCGGAGTTCGGTCAATCAGTCGAGTGCGGAAACGTCACTTTGCGCAAGTGTTAGGAACAATATTTTTTCTACGAGCGCAGTCCAAACAAGCACAGAATAATATTGACTCATATTTAAATAAAAGAAAAAGTATCTGTCAATTATACCTACTGTTGCTTTACATGAATATTATTGTTGACCTGACATGACTTAAAAAGATATGGTTGTTGGTTTAAGTTGTAATATCGCGAATTACGGAAGCTTTGAGAGAAAAGAGCCCGTTTTTTGGGATACTTCGTTTTACACCTAGATTTGTTTAAAATCTGTCAATCTGACAATTATAAGTATTGTTGCTTGACATAATTTTTTACTACTATACCGAGGATTTCAAAATATATGGTTTTTGGTTTAAGTTACAATATCGCGAATTACGGAAATTTTTAGGGAAGAGAGTATAATTATGACTTAAAACGGTTTCTTATATTGCATAAAAAGTCCAAAAGTGTAAAGTTTCTAAAGGTATATGAACATGTTCTTGTCTCTGGTGATTTTAGAGAATTTTACTTTTCCGCACACTTTCCCGCATAGCGTGCGGGAAAGTACTACTTCGCGCACTGAGTAGCGTGCGCAAAGTAGCCACTTTGCGCACGCTCGTAGAAAAACATGTTTTTCGATGATTTTCGACACAGCTGAAAGAATGCTAATCGGTCTTAGATCTTTTGATTCGACAGGATGTGGAATTTTCGCCAGCGGTGTTATTACAGCCTTCTTTCAGATAGCCGGAAAATAATTCTCCAAACCACAGCTATTTACTATATTTATTAGGGAGTTCAGGCAATAAGGAAGACACAGTCGAAGATCCCTAACAGAAATGGCATCCTCGCCAGCAGCAGAGGTAGTTATCTTGTTAAGATGTTTTAGTAAAGTATCTTCCTTCAATAATTCCAAATTAAATTCGGATGTAACACTAGGGTGATTAGTAGAATTATAATAATTAATTTTGTCATCCGAAACAGAATCAATTGCTTGAGTGCAAGATGAAAAATATAGATTCAGTGTATTAGGGTCACATAAATCGTTTGGTAAGGCATCTGCCTTGCTACGCGTTAAATTTAATTCATTTGCATTTACCCAAAAATCTTTACCCTTCTTTGAGGAAAAATGATTAAAATATGAGATTTTTTCTCTAATAATGGCATGCTTAGTGTAGTTTCCAAGTTCCCTATAATATTGAAGATGAACCGCTGTTTTAGTTTTCAAATATTTTCGATACGCTTTGTCTCTCAGACGCATCATGTATTTAATATTATCCGTAATCCACGGAGTGAGGCACTTTTCTTTAACTTTACTTCGTCTTAATGGCGCATGTTTACTCATTAAATATAATATGTTTTGATTAAAAATTCCTAGTTTAGTATCTATATTTTCTGTATACAAAATTCTATCCCACTCTAATTGTTGTGCATCATATTGAAATTGTTCCAAATCTATATTTATATAGTCACGAAACTGTAAAAATCTAGGCGTATCTTGAACTTTAGGAATGCCTAGCACTGCATATACCAAGTTATGATCAGTAACTGAATTTGATACTGGTACGGATTCTGCCATTATTAGATTGAGATCCCTGGTTGTAATTATTACATCAATAAGGCTAGAACTGTCTGTAGATAAATTAATACGAGTAGGATCTCTTATTAGTTGATGTATATTATGGACATCCAAAATATTCTGAAGTTTTCGTTTACCAAGAGAATCACCCAAGAAATCAATATTAAAATCGCCCATCAATATAACACTGTCATACATAGGTACAGTCACATCTAAGATATCCTCGAGAGTATCAATGAAATTTTTCTGATTAGCAGATGGTGATCTATAGAGACAAACGGCTAGTATATTTTTATTATTAGATTTAAATTTAATGCTAATATATTCGAAATCAGGAGAAACACGTTCAAAATTAACAAGTGAATATTTAATAGATTTCTTAATATAAAACCCAACACCTCCGCCTCTGCCGTTTCTATCTCTCCTTACAAAATTATATTGGGGTATCCTAAAAAAGCTATTCTCATACTGCGGTGATAACCAGGTCTCTGAGAGGCCTAATACATCAAATTGGTATGAACTAACACAATGAGAAAATTCGTCGAAACCCGTATTCAAAGATCGTACGTTCAAATGAGCCCCCACACAATCGCTCACATGCCCAAAGCTATTATCAAATGAGGCTCTCCGGAAGTCAGCCGCCCGTTCAATCCCAACGTTATCTGCCATTGCAGAACCAACGCCAACCCCCCGCCCGAGCCGCACCCCGGCGCCACCACAAGCCTGCATCCATGTAATACCTAGCAAAAAATACATCTTGTAACCTAATATCTTAAAAACTAATATACTAAAACTAGTAATAATTAAAAAAAAAAGATCTATACTCATAGTAATGTTGATTATAACGATTATAGTGGAAAGGCCGCATATCGGTGCTATTACAGTCCCACAACTAACATAAATGTGTACTGCTAGGAATTAAAATAAATCAGTCGCACAAATTAGGATAATGATATGAACAGAAAGTGAAACAACATTGAAAAATTAAATGAAACCAGTTGAAATCAGCTCCAATAGGGATCATAATATATTAGACGCAGGCGCTGCCCGAAAACGATTAAAAACAATACAGACTTTAAAATAAATCAAGAAAACTAATTATATCTATTAATAAAGTCAAAAACATCAAAATAACTCTTAGAATCAATTGGCTAATTAAGCAATTAGATCCTTCATAGATAGATTCACTGATTGATGAATTAATACAGTTCGCTATCTAATGTGATCAATTATAAGGTTAATTACCATCCCCTCCTTTGTGGTCATAAACGACTTAATAATTAATTGTTTATCACGTTCAGGGTAATAATAATAATTAATGCTACGTATTAAGCCCACCGTAAAAGCTACGGTGGGCTTAATACGTGCTTTTACGGCAAAAAACAAAACAGAAGATGGACTTGGAAAAGCCCCGACGCGACGGCAAGACACGAAATGAGATCGATTACTTCATTACAGATAAGAAAGGTATTTTCGAAGATGTTACAGCTTTGAATCGTTCCTCAACAGGCAGCAACCATCGAATGATAAGAGCCACCCTTAAAATAAATCTGACAAAAGAAAGAAAAAAAATGTTTAAAAAGAAAACTATAACAAAGTAGAAAGACCTAGAAGAAATAGATAAATACAGAGACCAGATTCAGAAATAAGTAGGGAAACGCAAAATAAAATAAAACAAAGAAGATACCTTAAAAGTGCACCAAATACAGAAGGGCAGAGCCTAAAACATATTAATAAAGAAATACAAAAATCAATGAAGATAGACTTAAGAAAATACAAATACGACAATGTGGTAAAAACCATTGAAGAAAGTGAAAGCATGAAAGTCCTAAGAAACAAACTAGCTACTGGCAGAAATGAAATATTTAAATTCCAAGGCAATGATGGAAATGTAACATCAAATAGAGATACAATAATACAAATAGTGGAAGGTTTTTACAAAGAGCTATATAGGAACAAGAAGAGGTAACCAGATAGAAATGAACTAAACCAAGGGAAAGTGCAAAACCAGGGATCAGAAGACATCCCAGACATCACTAAGTTAAAAATATATATCGCGCTCGCAAGAAAATGAAAAACAACAAAGCCCCAGGCGAAGTTGGAGTTGTAACTGAAGCAATAAGGATGGGAGGACCGGTACAAATAGAGAAAATGCAGACTCTGTTTAATTTATGTCTAGAAAATCAATAGATACCCTCAAAGTGGAACAATGCCACTATCATCCTATTACACAAAAAAGGTGATAGTACTCGATTAAACCCATAAGCCTACTGAACCATATTTACAAAATATATGCCCGCATAATAACAAGCGGCGTGGCCACTCGTGCCTGCGGCACGAGCGAGACCCTTGGGCCTCGTTTGTGTGACCTTCAGTCACACATTTTTCACCTCTTCCCCACATTTATAGTCTGGTCAGATTTGTAGTTTGCCCAGCCATATTTATTGCCACGCTCGTATCCGTACCGTGGCCTATAATTAGAAAGCCCTTATAATTAGAGTTACCAATCGCTAGTCTAATTTTACCGCGATAATTTTCTAATTGATTGCCATGGTAACCGACTTGTCAACGTCAACGTCAATCGTTATTTTTTTTTAAATCTTTACCTAAATACCAAGTATCAAATCTCTAAGTCATACGATTGACGAATTATGACGATTTTTTATTTTTTTTTTGGTTATACACACCCTGTATATCAACAGATCGTAACCAAAATCAATAAGCTTTGAGGCCTTGTGAACCTCTACCTCTATGCCAAATATCAAGTCGCTATCTTCAAAATTGCTACCTGTAAATGCCAAAAAACGGTAACTTTTCCTTTTTTCACACCCTGTATATTGACCGATCGTAACCAAAATCAATAGGTTCCCAGGGTTTGTAGACCTCTACCTTTATGCCAAATTTCAAGTCCTTGTTTACACGGACAAAAATGTCAAAAAACGGTAACTTCACACCCTGTATATTAACCGGTCGTAACAAAAATCAGTAGGTTGCGAGGGTTTGTGGACCTCTACCTCTATGCCAAATTTCAAGTCGACATCTTCAAAATTGCGACCTGTAATCGATTTCATCACATACACAGACATACATACATACATACATACATACAGACAAAAAATTAAAAAACATTTTTCGATTTCAAGTCGATAGGTATAAGTCCCAGAGCGATCCGACCTACCGTTACGAAGTTTTTATCCCGATTGGTCTCGCCCTATAGAAAGCCTATATTATAAATAAGGGTTTTCTAACAACCAGACTGGAATCGGAATTCGACCTATACCAGCCAAGAGAGCAGGCAGGGTTCCGGAGAGGATTTGGGACGAATGACCACCTTTAAAGCCTGGAAACGTTAATAGAGAAGAGAATAGAATATAACAGACCTTTAGTTCTAGCTTTCGTAGACTTCCAAAAGGCGTTTGACTCAGTGGAAATGTATGCCATCCTCCATGCTCTCAAAGATTGCAGAATAGATCACAGGTACACCCAAATTATATATGATATATATAAACATGCAACAGCGACTGTAAGACTGCATAAAACCACGCAGAAAAGTGATATAAAAAGAGGGGTACGACAAGAAGACATTTTATCACCAAAACTATTCACAGCGGTTTTAGAATACGGTTTTAAAAGACTAAATTGGTATAACAAGGGTATTACAATAGATGGAGAACAACTAAATAATCTCCGATTCGCGGATGGTATAGTGTGGATTGCGGGTGATCTAAGTGAAGCACGAAACATGCTGCAACAACTCCAGAACGAAATGGAAGCGGTTATAAACTATGCCAAAACTAAGGCAAAACGAAGGCAATGACAAACCTAGTACCAACAGGAAATATATCATAGAGGGAGCGCAAGTAGAATATGTAGAAAAGTATACCTATCTGGGACACGAATTAAAAATCAACCAGTGTCAATCAGGGACAACCAAACTTGTGAATTTTTAAGGTGCATGAACCCCGGATAAGCAGCATACGGCAAATTGAGACACATATTTAAGGACAACATTCCTATAAGTCTAAAAAGAAAGACTTTTAACACGTGTATCTTACCGGTCCTCACATATGGGGCAGAAACCTTAACGCTCACTAAGGCTTCAGCGAGGAAATTGAGTGTTACAAAAAGAAAGTTGGAAATATCTATGCTGGGGATATCACTCAGAGACACAGTAAGAAATGAGGAGATTCGTAGAAGAGAAAAGGTAGAAGACATAATGGAAAAGATCTCAAAGTCGAAATTGAGGTGGGCCGGTCATGTAGCACGACAAACAGATCAGAGTTGGATGAAAAAACTTCTGGAATGAAGGCCATGGCCAGAGAAACGAAATCCCGGAAGACCACCCACCAGATGGACGGATGATTTAAAAAAGATCAACACCAACTGGATTGCAACGGCACAGGATCGTGAAACTTGGAACAAACTTGAGCAGGCCTATGTTCGATAGCAGAGCAAATAGCTGGAGAATGATGATGATTATTAAGCCCACCTATTTTTTCAGTTTATTTATCCAGTGTCTTATATACATCGGATTTGCTGCAAATTTATACGAAATAGTATTAGGGTATTAACTTAATAGGTGCGATCACCACATCACTTTAAGGCATGCACAATTTTTCGGCTGGATATACATGGTCGTCTTTGGTAGCATGAATATAATGTTTTAAGTTCCCCTTGGAAAAGCGTGATTGAAACAAAGTCAGGAATTGAACAAATTATATTTCCATTTCCTGCTCTATTTAGTTTAATTTAAGCACGGTGTACGACAAGGGCGTCTCACCTCACCTACTTCCAGTTAATTATAGTCCCACTTAGACGTATCCATTACCCATTCAAGCTTTAAAATATTAATACCCTTTTCTACCCTGCAAAGAAAAGTTTGCACTGTTTGCAAAAAAAAACTTATATATTTCCCACATGTCACAGAGGCGTAGGAGTAAGAAAAGATTTAAGTGCTCAAGTGGCTACCCATACTATGTTATTCAATTTTATCTTAGAGAAAAACATCAATATATAATCGACAAATACTAAAATATATATGAGAATAATATTTGCTTTATGTTTTCACTCACTTATAGAAATACATTTTATATGCTTTCTATATGTTCGTTCAGAGTTATTTTTTCACGTTTTAGAAAGTTTTATTCCATAAAAATACTCCCACTCACATGAAGTGATGTGGAAGTAATAAATTTGTTTCATAAGTACAACTGTAAATAAAGATGATTAAGAAATTTGATTACTATCATATTAGAGTAAGATAAAAGTCAATTGACTACATAGAGTTTGTGATTTGATATATCCGTCGCCAATAAAGATTTTAACCATAGTATAGTATAAACAAGCTTAGATTTAATGGTTAGCCAAAGCAAGTGAGTTCGTAAATTTAAAAAAAATCATTACTAACCTCTCGATAATTTGTAAGACGTGGTAGATGCCAAGCTTTGTCTCAATGACGAAACAAGAAATTACTGTTCGAAAAGATATTTAGATGAATGTTAAAACAATGTTATCTTGGTTGGTAAACTGAGATGAACATTACAGATTATGCGATATTTCTTGACTCATGTAAAATCGGCAGTGGCAAAATTTTCATGAGTGAGTTTGCAGACTTCTTATGGCTTTGCAAATACAAGTATTTCAAAAGATTGCATATTCTGGAACCCAAGAGTTCCTGGCATCTATGAAGAAAACCATGTCAAAATCCATAAAAAATGTAATCTCATTTCTCTTGAGCAGATTTTTACATAAATATATCATCACATGCTACCGCTCATCTCCATTCAATAGAATTAACTCAAGGGAGAGGATTACGGCAGATATTAAAGAACTATTAGTCACTTATCATGTCAGAATATACTCCAATGTTATAATATCAGCTGCTTCACAAAATCCCAAAAATGGTGAAGCATAAGAACATGTTATTGGCCATAAAGAAGTGACTAAATCTTGAAATATATTTAGTTCTCATGTTCAAACAAGTATCCAGAAACTAAGACTTCTATCCGATATCTGATATTGCTGAAGCTGGTGTTTTGTCAGCTTTTGGGCAGCTACTAAATAGCAAGGATACCTTCTGAGTAGCGCGCCCAGAACATGACCAGAGGTACATTTTTGCGATCTTGCATCTTCCTTATTTTAGGCCACTATTTTGCAAAAATATTTGTTTCGTTAGCATTACTGGATATTTCTTATCTAAACTTTTATTGCATATTTTGATTTTGCATTAATTTCCCCGTTCACTGCTTCAATTAAGGTTTTTGTGAGGAGTGCAATTTTCTTCTTTGCTCTGTCATGCCAATATTTTCTCTGTTGAAATTATATTGTCGAAGACAGTTATCTGGCACATTATTAAAATATGTTTATTCCTAGTTAAAGCAGTGGCGCACCAAGAAAATATGTTTGGGGGTGCCCAACATAGGTTGTGCTAAAAAAATTTGGGGTGCCACGCCCTGATGTCACATTTTTTTATACAGTCTGGGGGGCCCCGGCCCGATGGCCCCCCCTGGGTGCGCCACTGAGTTAAAGTAATATTTCGCTAAAACCAGAATTTAGTTGCGCCTGGCAGAGGTACACGAGCACGGTACTAGTAATGGTTCTAACGGGTATGGGCATGTCGAACGGACATATGTGTTTTTGGTAGATTGCAAACATATGGTGGCTTGCCTTGTTAGTTCTTACCCTACCCTCCAGGTATCCTTAATATTTTCGTTGGTGTTGTAAACTCTCCTTTCTATTGAACTTATAATATCCTTGCTTAGCAGGCAATAGTTTCCTTTTCTAAGTCATATTCGTGGACGTTCAAGACAATGGTGGCTTTTCCTCAATTGCTTTTAATAATTGTTCAAATTGCAACATTATTTTAAATATAAATTGATTGTATTAAATAGGTCTTTACTTTTATTTACTTACAGTCCGAGGGCCGTAAATATTCACTTACCGATCAGTTATTTGTCAATTTTACTTACAGATGTTATATTAAAACCAGTAAAGTTGCTAAATTACCTCGACATGCAAAAATATCTTTTGATATGAAATCCTGTTTAAAATCAAAACCAAACTATATAATATGAAAATTGATGAAGTTCCAAAAGAAATTCTAAATGTGCTAATGCAGCTACGGCTGGCATTATTCCAAACAAGCCAAAATCGACATATAACAAAGAACTGAAGAAATTTGAAGAATGGAGTATTAAAGAAGAGGCGAAAGGAGTAAATGAAGATGTCTGGCATATTTTTTAAAGTTAAGTGAAAAGCTAGTACCATCCGCCTTATGGATTCAAAGTCAACTTTGAGGGTTTACAAGGACAAACCAAAAAAATTCAAGGTCAAGATATTGCGTAAAGCCCTAGACGAATATCATATTCTGAATAAGGTAGATGCCTACTAAATAGTTTAAATTGCTCAGCTACATTTGATACATTTCGACGTTAATATTTTGATTTTCTGTCACAAGTGCAGCATAGAAAGTATATAGGACTTCGGTCAGTATTTCCATACTATGATCCCTGATACTAAAACGAAGAAAACAAGAAGCTCCGCTGTATTACATGAAGAACTTCGACGTTACAATACTAAAACGTCACCGTGGATGGAAGTCAACTACTGTGGTAGAGGGTTATATAGAAGAGTCAATTTCCAGCCAAACCGATATTGTTAAAAGGCTATAAGGGTGCAGACTTCTGAAACAAGCACGAGTAAAAGGCCAATCTGCTATGTAATATCACCACAATAACAAAATTATTCAAATGATTCTTTGGCATCAAATAACGGCGTTACGAATGTAAATATCATTAAGCTGTAGTTTGTAATGTTTTAGTTTATATGTTGACAAATTGTTCATCGTTTAAAATTAGAAGAATTTTAAAAACACTATAAATTGAAAGTTTATTTATTTCGTTGCAGTTATATTGTCATTATATGTAAAATTTCTTTTCGTGGTTCTTTCAGGGCAACTCCTTCTTTCAGTTGATTGCATAGTGGAATCACTAGAACGCGAAAATAATTCTTGTTTTAAGAAAAAGATTGACTTTTCTCTTAGGAAGATGGATTACCTACGGGTTTACCATTTTCACCTGCAATTGCCACACGTTTGGCAAGAAATCTTTACCCATACGATTTTAATGCGATAACAGAGTACGTTAAATACGAGACCTAAAGTTAAAAAGAGAAAGATTGAATTCCCTTGGTTTCCCCTACTCCCCTTCCATTAAGCAACAAACGCGCGGACGCGATAACGAGCTCGCATAGTGCGACCTTCGTTGGCGCCGAAGACCACCGATGCAGATCGACGAATCTTCTGTATTACGGCGTTGCCAAACTTGGTGAAAATTCATCAGATCTGGTGATTTTGAGAAGGTTTTGTTGATTGGTGAAAATTGTTCATTTTATAGGTAAAATCTGTCGATTTTTGGAATATTGCACAATTTACATTTTTTTTCTATGGGAAATGCAGTAAAATAAAAACCTCTATTGCATTGTGTGTATTTTGGTAAATTTATACTATAACGGCATCACTGCAACGCCAGCTGGGATTTTTTAGAGTTCGGAACTTCCCCGAAAATTGCGTTACCCTAAAATATAAAAATAATTCATGTCTTTTTGCATCATTTCTACACAGCCTCTTGTTCGTGAAATACTAACTGGTGGGTATCTAAGAAAATAAAAATGTATTCTCGTGAACAAAAAATTAATATTATTAATTGGTACTTAAGGGCTGATAGTGCCGATGAAGATGTTGGTCGGTTTGCATTTTTTTTTTATTCAGATCAGCCGGTCCCAACGAGAAAAACAATTTTAATCGTTTTTCATCGTTTTGAAAAAGTGGGATGCATTAACCAGTGTAGCAAATGTTTACATGACAACCAACAGGCTCGTCCTATCCCTCAAGAAAGTATCGAAAAGGACCAGAATGTAGTGCCTTTGTGGAAGCAAATGAGTATTGCTCCAGCGTCCAAATTTCCCAGAAATTGACATTCCGGATCGGACAGTTAGGCATGTTTTAAAAATGCATGGGTATACGTCCTACAAAATAAAAACGACCCAAGATATTTTCCCAGACGATTTTTTCAGGCGGATGGAGTTTTGTAAGGCTATGAGTGAGAAAATAGATAAAAATGAAGAATTTAAAAAATATATTCTGTTTACAGATGAATCATAATTTTCTCTTCACGGCCATCATAATCCTTTAGTGGCCAGATATTGGTCGCGGGAAAATTAACATTTAAGCGTGCCATTAAGGATACAATATCCTCAAAAATTAAATATTTGGACCGGAATTTTGGGCGATAATATTGTAGGACCCTTTGTTATTAATGGCAACTTAAATGGGGAACGATACCAGAAATTATACCAGCTGTTCGGAACGTTAATGTTAATTTCGGAGAAATTTGGTTTCAGCAAGATGGCTGTCCCGCGCATAATGCGAGACAAGTGCAGGGATTTTTAACAACAGTTTTTTCTGGACGTCTCATTTCCACTAGAAGTACCATACTCTGGCCAGCAAGGTCGCCAGATTTGACTCCCCTCGACTTTTTTTCTTGGGCCACTTGACTCAACTTATTTACAGGTATCCACATGAGAGACCTGCAAATTTAGATGAGTTAAGGGCAAACATTTTTGACTTTGCTGACTCCGTAATACTGGACATGTTAGTGAATGTTAGGAGATAATTTTATGACCGGCTGGGTTATCGCGAAGCCCAAAATGGCAATGTGTTTGAACATTTATTGAAATAATTTTTGTTTTGTTTATTTTATTAGTCTTTTTTATTTCATTAATTTTTAAGAATGTTTGGGAGTTTATTTTTATTTTTTAGAATACCAGTTTTTGTTTCAGGCTTATAAATAATCAATAATTTTTAAATCACTGTTGTGATTAAGGAAATATCGTAAAAATCGTAAAAATGAAGAATGCCAGAAATAATCTGTCCTCAGCGACGTATACCTTACTAAACTCGAATCGGACGGTTGCAAGGACACAACGTATGTGGTGTCTCTTTTTAACTTTAGGTCTCGTATTTAACGTACTCTGTTATGGTAAAGATTTCTTGCCAAACGTGTATACATAAATTGGTTCGAAAGTGAAGCAATTAAAATAATCTAAAATTTTAGTTAAGGAATAACGACTGTAGCCATGAAAAACAACAACTAGACCAGTTCTTTAACCACTTTAACATCTTAAGGTCAACCATTAAATTTAAAATGGAGAAGACAGCAGAAAAAACCATTCCTTGATGTATTGACCGGAAGAGGATGGTATATAACAACAGTATATAAAAACCAAACCGCACCTGTCAATGCCTAAACTTTGCTTCTAGTCTCTCTCAAGCAACCAAGCAAGGAGTGATTGGATTCTTACTAGACAGAGTTAGAACAATCTCAATATCAAAAACGATCTTACTGCAACGCAGCAAATTGCCTGCTTTTTTAAATAATTTAATTACGCTTTTCTCAGGCTATTTTGGTTTAATTCAATCTTTACTATCTTACAGCGGGAGCCAAGAAATCTCCGCCAGAGTCAAGTAGTCTGCGAAAGGGTATTCGAAGTCTCATAGCGGCAACGTAAGCTCATTAAATTGATGTTAGCCTTTCTGCGGACTCCCTTTCAATCATGGGACTCTCGTCCGCGACTTACGTAGCCACAAAGGGGCCACCCTTTTTATGTTGGCCACCGTGTCTTGTAGGTAAGAGCACACTGGAATCGTGCGTTTTCTAAGGCGCAGACAGAGGCAAGAACCAGAGTTCATCATAGATCTAGACTAGCTCCTCCCGTTGGTCCTCCTTTTTCAGAGACACCCACAGAGTTTCCTCGCCTCTGGAAGGGAGCTGAGACTTCTTCTGTATTAGCGGAAATAACATTATAAAAGCGGTAACTCCCACCAAACACAGAAGTTAAATGACAGTGGTACAGAAAATGATACAGAAAGTCGTAGGACTATCTCCTACATAGTAAAAGTCAAATTTAAATTTATATTGAGATCTGACGTCTGGGAGGAGTCTAATCGGTCACGTCACAACATGGAGGAAGCAAGCTGCAATATTATACAAAAATACTGTGATGACTGGTGATTTTTTTAAAACTTTTAATTAACTTTGGAAGCTATCTGTGAACATGCGGGAACAAATCTCTCCCAGAGATGTTTTGTAGAGGGTGAAAGAGTACAATAAGCGGGACACATTATAAAATGTGGCAAACATAACCAAACAAGTAGTAGCTCTGACACTCATCTCAAAGCATTCTGTCTACAAACATCACATTTGAGAGAAAAACCACATGAAATAAACGTTGTGATTAATTTGATTGGCAAGATTTTACAGTGCAAGTGTTTTTGTAAGGCTGGTTTAGGAGAAAAATTTAAATTCATGTGTTTTTTACATTACCTAGTAAAATGTAATCCTCTCTTTTGAAGTGCTGAGAACACACTTTCAGCGTTGGTTTGTACTCATGTACATTTAAAGAAATTTGCCATGCTTTCAAACGATCCACTTCCTCCAAACTTCCCAAAAGGTTTCTTCGATTCTACACGCCGCCTTCATTTGGCCTTAGAAAACGATGAAATCTGAGTGATAAGTCCGTGCTTGCTGTACTTTTACAATTTTTCACAAAACGCTTATTACGATTATTGAAATTTTTACGATCGCGAAACATTTTATTAATGCTTTTTTAGTAAAATTCTAGCTCAACTAGACGTACTGACACGTGGGTGCGTACAACATACAAGCGGCTAAATACCAAGTTACAATCCAACGAATCCATGTCTCTACGTTCTAGCAAAATTTCTGTGACGTAGTAGGTAGAATGCTTGCCTGGCATTCCTGCGCTGCGTGTACGATTCCCGTCGGTCGCGAGAGATGATTTGTTTATTGTTTTTTTTATTAATTTACCTTTTTTTCTTAATATTGGTTTAGCCCCTGGGGTTAGTTTTGGTTAGCACTTGGTTAGTTCTTGATGATTGAGCCACGCAAAGCCTTAATAATAATTGTTATTTAGCCTCTCGTTACAATATAATGCAGCTTGGCTCATTTCATTTTTCGACCACCAGGTGTGGCAGTAACATGCGTCACATCCCAATATCTAGTTAATAATTGTTGAAATCCTACAGAAATGTTCCTCAATCAAAATTTTATCTTGAGGTTCTGTGACCACAGTAAAGTCCATATCTCCAAAAGCTCTTCTAAAGTTATTTTAAATCGTTATTCTTATCTTAAAGTCAAAGTGCTAAATTGCGAATTACTAGTCAATGAAAAGCCGGTATTAATTTAACTTAATTTTATTTCTTATTTCATAATAACTTGCAAAGCAAATTCTTCTGAAAAACATTAAAAGTAGATGTCGCAGTAGAGTACTCAGCAGCGAAACGCATAATAATTCAGTAATCAGTAATCCTGTAAATTACGTTCGAAATTAACTACATATTTAGGGCTGCCCTAGAAAGGTAGCAAGAACTCGTACATTTGGAAGGGCCATCTGTTTGCACATAATGTATTTAGTGATCTTAGTGATCATATGTGACAGTGACTGATCAGACTTTGTGCATTTATAAACAGTAATAACATTTGACCGATATTCTTTCTACCTTCGGTGCCTACATACCATTTAACTGACTAATATTAAACTCTTAACGTTAATGGGATTTGAAAACCTATTGTATCCATATGTAATAAACTTCATTTAAGCTAACTTCTTAGAAGCCTTCCCTATCGATCAACTGCGCAGATATACATTTTCTTAATACAAATGTGAAGCGAACCCACAAAACTTGTCGCGTGCTTTGAAAGCTCCCTATAAGTAATTTTTGTAACCGGTCACAAAAATAGATCTAAAAAACTAAATCCAAAAGCAGGCCACGACATTACGGCGAATAGACATTGAGAGAGGATAATATAGAAAATCCAAAGAGATATGGACAACAAGAGACCACAAACCGATCGACAAAAAGAGACGATGCTTAGCATATACATTGTGAGAACCGTATTCCAGTCAACAGCTACATTACGAAACTCTTAAAAAAGCTCAACCGGCAAGTGAAAAAGGTACAAAAACTAAAATGGAGGCGAAACATCAAAATGGGGAATAACAGAATATGTTTGGCATAAACTACATTTAATTTAATAGTCAGGGGCGACAAGAGTTTATAAAGATCAAAACTGGTATAAGCTGAAGTTCAAGGAAGTAGCATACTTGGATCAGAATGACAAAGTGCTTTTAGTAACCAATCAGTAGAAATCAACAAGGGTTAGAAACCTCTTTTAAGCACTATAAAAATCTAAAACCGGCCACGTCAACAACTAGTGAGATTCACCGCACATTGCATTGCATAAAAACTCATAGTCGTCAAAGAAGTTTTGTCAGTATTCACTTGATAATGATTGAAGATATTAATTCAGTCATTGAGGATTTTTACATCGGAAAAAGTCGGGAAGTTTTGAAAATTTCCAGCTTTGTAGGTTTCGGGATCCCTAACTAAAATCCGTAAAATGCACAATTCGACACTTGCCGCAGAGTTCGTTTCCCGAAGGATTTGTATTTACGTCATTGATGACGTCGCTTAATTTGAAAAAAAAAACGGTTTATCGTAGCTAATTCATATAAATTCTCTAGCGTTCAATTTTTGTATTAAAAGTTAGGCAATATTGAAGCAAGTATGTTCCAAAACGCTCTTTATAGAACGTTCGGAATTGTTTTGTAAAAAAATTTTAATTTAGAGAGTTCAGTTAAGAGAGTTTTCCGAAATATTTAAAAATTAGTTAACCGCGTATAATAATCACCAAATGCAAGAAAAATATAAGAAAGGATAAAAATCTTCAAAGATATCATCAAATTAAGAGTCTGATGATATATAGGTTGTGTCGATTTTGCAAATTTTCTTTTTTTTTCGCTAGAAAAGGGGTGTCCTATAGAGTAGCTTAAGCCAAAAAAATCAGAGGATTCGCCACATTTGAAACGAAAAAATATCCGCGTTTTGAGCCTAAATTGCCGATTTTCCCAGGTGTAACGTGAAAATATTGAAATTGTAACGTGAAAATTATGAAATTTTAGTAACCGACATCGACACCGGGGGCCTGGCTTAGTGTTTCCAAAAGTTGCACATTTTCTTATGGGGAATAACAGTGTTGTTTACTATTTAAGTATATTTAATATTCCACTTCACGCATGACCCTCCGCTCGCTTCGGGGGCGCAATCAAACAAAACTAACCCAAACTAACCCAAGGCATGCCGGAAATAAAAAAAAAATTAAATTTGTCAGTCGAAAATGCAAATATTTTTTAGTTTGTTTTTCCTCATTTGGGAATGTGTTGGGTTAGTTTGGGTTAGGTTTGTTTGATTACGCCCCCGGAGCGAGCGGAGGGCCATGTATGAAGTGAAATATTTGACGAATATATACATACAAAGGAATAGTGTAATCGAATGAGTGTCTCTTTTATTCCGATGAATGAATGCAGATGCACATTGAAAAATCATCCATGTAGAGAGCAAAATTAAAGAAGATAAAATTTCCTACAAAAGAGGTTTTATGAAAATTTTCGGTAAAGGTAACTGTTTAGGCACAAAATCCCTGGAAATTTTACAATTTTGCGTAAAGTCTCAAATATAGCCGATTTTTCGAAATCAAATGTCTAGTATGGTTCAATAAAACTATTTTTTGTCATACGCTCCCAAAAATAGCTATTTTACAGACTCATTTGAGTCCGTAAAATGCTTCTTTTTAGGCCTAGTCCCTAAAAGTCGTCATGGCAACCTTTACGGACTATTCCAAAATTCCTGAATATGTCTAAATGTCAAATTTCGAATGACATGACAAAATTGTCAAATAGTTGCTACGATATCAAATTCTAAGCTAACTTTGTCGTACATTATGATTTCAAAAATT
>MU190874.1:25742-39832 GCA_016904865.1 Pissodes strobi
GACAAAAAATAGTGTTTGTCACACGTACCTAAATGAAGTTTTTCAGGGCTCATCTGCTATGATTCATCCTGAAAAACTCCATTTTAGGTACTTGTAACAAAAATAACTATTTTGAGGCTTTCTACAATTTTGTCATGAAACAGTGACGTATCATTAATTAGCTCAAGTTATTAATTTATGAATAACTAATTTAATTATTGAAAATGCTGTACTTGTTTCTACACCACCCAAGAGGTAAAGTACATGGCGCGTGTTTTTTTAACGTGGTTTCCCCTGGGGGCCTAATCCACTAGGTAAATAAAAACCCTAAACTTATCTGCACAAGCCCGACGGACCTGGCTCATTGATGTCAAGTCGATTGTGTCTGCTATGCCGGGCTCGGGATGGTCTTGAAATTCGTCGAACTCTTCATCTTCAGCCACCAGAGGGATATCCACAAACAAATCTAACTCCTCTTCATCGGATTCATCGAGTGATACTTCAGTGACGTTGTCGCAGGGTTTTCCATTGCAATATTCACAAATTACTGAACATTTTAATCCTGGTTTTCTGCATCCGCAGGCTTTACCACAGTTGTTTGTCTTGCATTTACAGGATAGAAATGCCAATAGGGACTTTGGAGCTGGATTTTTCAACGTTGTTACTGGAATAATGCCTGTTCTTGTTTTCTTCCAACCTCATTCTTCGGCGTCTTTGGTACAACCATACCATTGCTGAATCTGGTGGTAAGTTCGCAATGAATGCTGTCGTGGTGCTGCTCCCGTAGGTGGTAAATATGCCAAATTAAATTTACTTTTTGTTACCGATTTCACAAAACAGTGGTATCCATATTTATCCAGATTTATGTTCTCTCTGTCTTTGCATCCATAGAGCGCAAGAAGAAATTTCTCACCTGCAGTAGCATCTTCGTCAGCGGTGGCATGCTTGTTTTCAAATGCTTCTATAGAAGCTTGTAAGTCTCGACGTTTTACAAGAGTTGTTAAAGTTTTCAGCTTCCCTTGGATGACTAAGGCCGACGTCGTGTCACACCCACTTATTGCGGGGAGGAACAAGATGTTGTCCTTCACCGCTTCGACGCCATTTAAACTCTGTGACGAATAGATGCTGTCGACTGTTTTTCCTCTTCCAGGCTTCAGGAGGTATACATTATGGTGAGCCTTGCACAGTGCTGTCAACAGAACAATGAGGTCGACATCCTCTCCAACAACAACAACGTTTTTATATGAAGATTGCCGTATTTATTATTAATGTGTCTGCGTCTTCTGTAGCCTGGATCACTGTGAAGCGCACTTCTTCAAATTTCCGTTTCAAGATGGATATAAAACGACCTTTATTTGCATCGTTTGATAGGAAATTAGTCTGTGAGACTGTGGGGGGTCATGGACTCATGAAACAAAACATCTGCTGTACTTTTTTTGTGATCTTCGCTGTCGTTCTGCGCTTTCCGTGCTTTTTTTCTGCTGGGTCTGTAGGTGTTCAAAAACCATTTTGAACACGTCTGCAAATCTAACGATTTAATTTTTGTACAATCTAACTTTCCACGCCACTGTCCTCGCATTCCAAACAAATTAAAACCTTGGCGATACTACTAACGCCATCTCTTGTTTACCACGTTTATCCACTGCGTCGGCAGGCTAGAAAGCTAAAAGTTAAGCGTCCTCAAAAGGCCTCCGACCAATCATAGCGCTTCGCGCTTTATCCGGGCTGCATTACTAGCGCCATCTGTTGTAACCACCTTTACTCATTTGGAGCCGGCCGCGCATCCTAAACTCATCTGACCAATCATAGCGTTTCCCGCTATACCCCGGCGACCGAGTCGACCAATCACGGCGCATCCTACAGGATAGCCAGTTCACTCAAACTAAAATTCCCTAAAATTCACATCTTTAATATTCAAATTTCATGAAAACTAATCAGCAGATTTCAACCGGATTTGTATTAAAATTCATAATATTACTTTAGACAACGGGTCATGTTAAGTTTTTACACAATATTTCTGTATTTACATTATTGCCCTTTACATACCCGAAGCGGTGCATCTTCCCCCACCAGAAGGGGCGTTAACAACTTCTTCAAGTTGCTCTAGTTCTCACGTTCTAGAATTCAGTATTGAGTAAGACGAAGTGTCTTGAACCTCGACCATGTAAGTCGCAAAAAGCGCACCCCCGTTTCTAGCCGGCTGGCGCGAGGCGCCATGCCGGCAAGTTTTCACGTTTTGAGACCTCATCATCTCTAGTTCATTACTCAAGTGATATAGTGATATCCTGGCATAATCATCGTCACATCAAGCCTACAATAAGGTATTTATTGGCAAACATACTGCCGTTATTCTCACGAGTCTCACGCCGAGCAATGGCGTCCCAATTGGTCTTATCCATGCGAGTTGTACAATCGAGCCCTGTCTCGAACCACACCACACTCAATAGAGCCTAGTCTCTAAATCTCAAGTAAGTAAACGAACATGTTTACAATCACATTCTCACAAAGCCTACAAAAAGGTATTTTTGGGCATCTCATTGCCAATTATGGAGACCGACTGATCTCTAGTACTAAGCCTACAAAAAGGCATTTTTTTGGCATCTACTGCCATATGGAGACCCACTGATCTCTAGTACTAAACCTACAAAAAGGTATATTTCGGCTCTACTGCCATTTTGGAGACCCACTGATCTCTTAACTCTCAAAGGCTGTGCCATGCGCTGCGCAGTCCCCAATGGTACTTCCATTGGATTTTCAACATTCTATATTACCAGCATACCACTGGATTGCTATAATCTTTGCCTTATTCTAATATAAGGATTACTCTGCACTAGTCTGCATACCCACTTATGCCTTATTCTCACATAAGGATTAAACGGCACTAGTCTGCCAATTTACAGAAGTTATCACAATGCTACATCCCATACACGGATTTCAACTTACCTATGCTACCTGCATAGCATACTTACTAATCATTCATGTGTGCACCAATAAGCCGCATTCACAAGGCATTCATGTCATGCCAATATGCACTAACTGCATACCAGTCAAACCACTACAATCCAGTCATTCCTATTTGCAAGAATTTGAACTACATTGTACATAGAAGCTAGCAATAATAGGCCTAGCAAGGGTTTGTCAAAGTGACTTTCCCCCAGTGTTAGAAGATAACCTGAACATTGAACGTTTCTCGTCAATGGTGTTCATAGTGTACATATTAGCTTATAGGTGGACTCTAAGGTAATACTAATCCTGTTATTATCGCTTGTATATTGTATTTTATATCAAGGCTAGATCAGCTAACATAGTTGATAAGTAGCTGTTCTGCAGGAACTCATAACTGTACATAGCTTCAAGGTTATGTTTATAACCATATTTTAGCATAGTATTACAACTGTTTACGCAATGCTTTAGTTTTTAAGAGTATTATTTATGTCATATTGTTCAAGGTCGAAATTTGCCTCGACTAATATTGTTCACATCGTAGCACTGACTACATACAATAATTCATTGTTTATATTTTGTATATTTATGAGCTTCTAGTTATTTTCAGGTAAAATAACTTATTAAAATATTCATATAATACTAAAACTTTTTGTTTTATTTACAAATTGACTTTAGAACTAGCCCTATGGTAAATTTTGGTGCCTAAGAGCACATCTCTTTTTGTTCAGAAAATCGACCAAGATCGATTCTGAAACAGTAGGGGAGCCATCGAAAACAACAGCCGCATTTGACTGATAGTGTCTTTGTACATAATTTACGTAACTGTTGCAAAACGAACCAAATGTTTCATTTCGGCTCCAAACAACTCGATGCAACAAGTATCCACCGTTAATTATGTACACTTTGTTAGGTCCAAAGTCAATGTCTGTAACTGGCGACAAAGCTTTGTACAGTAGGAATTTCGCTGTTTTTCGCATTCCGGCTTCAGAAAATAAGGGCAATGGGTACGGAGCCAACTCATACTGCAGATGCTGTTCAAGTTCTTCATCGCTCTGTTTTGCAACACACAGTCTCTGGAAAATGAGTAGAGGGTCAATGGGCACCACTTTATCATCAAAACGAATACTCAAGTTCACTGCTCTCAGGAGCAGTACTTTGTCTTTGCGTCTCAGAACCACATCACCAAGGTTTTTCCCAATCATATTATTCATTCCAACTTTCCCAATTCGCTCTACATGTGTCGGCCCGGTTCATCATAAGCTCAAAATATTACGAGAATTTATGACAAATATATATGTAGATAGATAAAGCAGTTTATAGAAGTTAACTAAATATGTTGTCATAAATTGAGCTCTTATGTCTAAACGGTTAACTTTAGCGAAAATTTTTATAAAACCTCTTTTGTAGGAAATTTTATCTTCTTTAATTTTGCTCTCTACATATTTTTTCGAAAAATGCATAGTTGCGAGATATTTGGAAAATACCGATTTTGCCCGCCATATTAGCAAGATGACGGCGCCGGCGGCAAGTGTCAAATTGTGTATTTTATCGATTTTAGTTAGGGATCTGGAAACCTACAAATCTGGAAAGTTTAAAATCTTTCGGACTTTTTTCCAGGTAAGCCCCGTTTTTGATCCCCAATGACTGAACTATATAAGTCAATCGAAATGTTGTGATTAGAAAAAAAGACATATTTTTCTTTTGCTGATATCATACATAACACACATGTACCATACATATTTATACAATATCTCAACAAACTTACACTCTTAGTAATCTATTGATAATCTCATTTAATCTGTGCACAATCAGCAAACTAATCCACTTTATGCCTGAATTAACCTTGTCTAAAAAGACGATTTAAAATAGCCGCGTATGGCATGACCTACTTTCAGCCAATTATACATCGTCCCCCTTTAACGTATCGTCTGTCTGCTGAATTTTTAAAATATTAATGCCCTTTCTACCCTTGAAAATAAGGGTACGCAGTGAAAACATGTATTCAGTAAATACTTGACAGACGGTTGTAGGGGTATAAGAGCGATAGATAGTGCCGCATTCCGGAAACTAGTTTATATTGGTGTCGTAAAGGGCCATAGGACGAGCAGTAAATTTTCTATCTAAATAGGTCTAATATAGTTGGAATTAAAAAGTAAATCTTATCCATTTTTAGTGTAATATGCATTGGTCTTATCTTACTTATTAGCTCCTTTTGCAAACCGTTTTGTTTAATAAAAATACTAGAAAGTAGCTCAATACTTAGTGCTTTTAAAGAAAATTGACGCTTTCATTGAAAAAGTAGTTTAATGATTATGTAAGAGTCTATTACCTTTTTAGAGTTCGCAGTTTATGAAACACACTTTACAGTTCTATGACAATTCGGCGAGAGATAACTGGGGAATGACGATTGGTAAAAGTCATTTTACTGAAAGGTAAATAGCTGAATATGATAATCAATTAAAGGAATAATTGAATAAATAAAAGTTTGGCTTGGTGACAACTAGCCAAATTCGTAAAGACATCTGACCAAAAGTGAAAGCACGGCTTACCTTACCATAACACACAGTCAAGCAAATCCTACCAGACTTCATCTGGTAGGATTTGCTTGACTCTCTATCTCTCGCACTGCGGGTAGAAGTCGGGGACGGATTTAAAATATTTCTTTTATTTCAAATAGGCGTTAACAATATGGAATTAAGTATTTTTTAAACGCGTTTTTTCAGTTATTTAGTACTTCAAGCTATTAAAGTGGATGCTTTCTAATGAGTCACTATTTTACCTCAATTAATAAACAATTTCAGAATTTACCAGGTTGTTTGTTGAAATATCTATCTACTTTAAAAGTATCTAGGTATAGGTAAGGTGAATAATAATAAATACATACCTAGGTACCTATATCTACCTGAAATCCAGTTAAGGTAGTTATGCAAAAATAAAAAATAATTTAAGTACTTATATTTTAATAATGATATTTATATAATAATAATTATTTTATTTTTAAATTGCAAGAAAATAGCTTAACAGAAAAATGTTTATAAATAAATATAATAAATAGCCTTACATTTCCAACAGGCCGAGGCCTAGTTACACAAAATTTAAAACAAATTAACAATATAATTGATAATCTATAAATAAGTTTGAACTCAGCTATAGGGTTGCTTCGTAAAGTTAAAGAACATCTTATTGCAATTGTATCTCTTGTTGTGGCAGCTTCTAATTAACAACACAAATTTGGCCTTATTTTTTTTCACTCATATTTATTAACTTCAAACACAAAAACTGTAAAACACCTTGATAAAATTAAACACAGAACAAACAAATTCGCAAATATAGTCGTAACTCGTCTATGGTATGGCTCGATAGTAACTAATATCGACAAGCGAGCCGCTGTGCTACCCTGAAAGGCGGAGCTCAGGCAAATGCGCGTAGAGATCAGCGTAAACCGTTCCCGCCACCTGATTGCCTGAGCTGTGTGTTATGGTAAGATGTAGTGAAAGTATAAATTAGTACAGGTATAGATGTAACATAAAACTTATCAGGAAATTAGAAAAATATAGCAATCTACATGATTCCCTAACAGTATGCCACGCTTTTTCTTTCTTCTAATTGGCGCAAACCTTCACCTCGGCTTAGAAGAGACCGAGGGTGAATAATATCAAATAAGAATTCAAAGCCTGTAAATAGGCCCTAGCTCTAATGCCGGAGAGCAATGGTGGGTTAGATTTATAAGGCGCCACGGGCTTGTAGAGGGCACAAGCAAGAAATACCCCAAAGCTGAAATATGGCACGCGTTTTAGCCTAAGCTTCGCAACTACCAAGAGAAGATTACTTAAATAAATTCGAAATTAATTTGAGTAAGTTGATCTGAATTTAATCATTTTGAGCAAATAAAAACATAATAATAATAACAACCGAGAATCAATTTAATAATAAGAGAATTAATTTAATTGTGAAAGGGAAGTAAGTAGGTCAGTATTAAAAATTAAAAAGTGAGACGCAAAAAAAACTAATGATTAACAACAAAGTCAATATTAAACTGTAGTATATATAGCAAGTCAATGAAGCCGAAACATTTCAAACATAGAGTGCAAATGCTTTAAGTCAAAGTACCCACCTTCTTTAATCGTCCTGATTTCTTCGTAGTACAGGTAATCCAGGAATAATTAAATAACACAGGCAAATTCAGTAAATAGAAAGTTGGTTTACTACTTAATGCGGAAAATAGAACAATAAGGTGACGATTTTTCCGATATTCTATACTGCTATACTAAATATTTCGACTAGAACTGTCTGCTGTTCTAATAGTCAGAAATTTTACTCAGTTACTTGAGGCAAAAGGGTAAATAAAAGAATATACAAAAACAACAATTATTAATTGAATTATCTCACTCAATTAAAAGCCGATATCGTTATGTATCATGGATAGAACAAAAACTTTCAATAATAATTAGGCTCCTTTGTACACTAGGTAAACTAGGTACGCCAATAATAAATGATACCTTGGGCAGTCTATTAAAATTGATTGGGCGCCGTCTTCGTTAATCAATTATTATTAACCAGACTCTATCTGACCAGAAAGGCACACTTCTTAGAGTCTATAAAACTAGACCAGGAACTAAACAACAACAACGCCAAATCTACCGAAAGGAAGCGAGAGTTCCCTAATAAAGGTACCTGAACAAATCGATAGTTGGACAAATATTTCGCTTTACTCGTCGCAAATTTTGTGAAATTATATCCTATTATTTTAATAAACTACGAGCCTGTTTCGGCCAGTTAAAAATGTTAAAAGTATCGAGTATCAAGGGTAAAGCAAGCTGAATCTTAGATCTTGATTTACAAGAATAAAATAAGTTAAATTTTAAATTTTGACTTATTAATTAGGGTAAAGAAAATTATTTTAATTAGCAAAAGAAAGAAAAGAATTTAATTGAAGCTTAATTCTTGAGCAAAGAAAATTACGGTTTGGTGTATTTTGGTCAAGGAGATAAATTTAAGTTAAATCTCGGGTTTATTAACCAGAGTAATGAATAATGCTGTTAGGGTTAGTTTGGATTAGGCGTTAATATTTAAAGATATAAAGGAGGAAAAAGGGAAGAAACAAATGCTAATAATAAAGATAAGATAGCTCACATTCAATTGGTGGCTTCTCAGCTGTTTTCCAGGTAGAAAGGAAAAAAAACATATACTTCCTCCGACGAAGAAGGACTCTAGCGGTGTCCTGAACGAGTCACAATCCAGAGACCAGACTGGCGTGGCCTAATGACTGAGCTTTGCGGGCTAGTAAACGAAACTCTGTCGGTTGTAGTACCCCGACACCCGAAGTGTACCCCTACGGTTGAACCCTGTAGTTCATCAAAAATATTCAAGGTTCTGCATGTAACTCATGACCAAAGGACATTTAAACTCAGACAATAAAAAACATATATATCGAGAGAAAGCAGTGAAAAAAAAAGAAATTACCTGTAAAGGGTTTCTATACGACTATTGGAACGCACAGGTAGGTCATGGATGGACAAAGGGTTTCTGTAAAGAATTAATACGCAATTAAAATCCACTCACGGCGTCCCAAAATGACGACCTTCGTAGTAGAGAGACGAATAAAAAGCAAATTCACTCACGTACCTAAAGCAGCATCAAATCCCAGTTACTGGGCGAGTTCCAGGCACTAACGAACAAAGCTAAACAACGTAAGCAAAATAAGGCCAGGGACTCTAGAAATTGGTTGGTTGAAACCATCCCATGAGGTAAAGCAAAAAAAACTTCCAACATGACCACTGCTTTAAACGGCAAGTCAATGTAGAGTGATTTCCTTCAAAACTCTCCGGAAACAGATGCTTCCTTCCAATATTCCCACTACAACTAAGCCTAACCCATAAGAGTATAGTCATTCGTCACATGGCCACGAGCTGTCATACCCAATAATTTATCTAAAGCGATTTCGAAAGGAAAACGCAGAAATCTTAAACAATTGCTCGACCTAGCCAAAAGGAAATAACCATTCGATCCACCATTCATTAGGGAAACATAAAAAGGTAAATCACAAATTCCGCGATGTCAACACAAAAGAAAGAAAGTCCCTAAACGGCACGCATGTTCAGGAGTTGGTACCATTTTTTTCGTGGTCCGCCATTTAGGTCAGAAAAAAACTCTCACTTAAACCTTCATACTTAACTTGATGCAAGAGGAAAGCCGCACGTTACAAGTATTTAGACAAAATTGTACCTTGATCCGTAACAACTTCGTCTTATCCATTATCTGTAGTAATTTTATTACATTTATTTTTACCAATAACTTTTCGCACGCTAAATCATTCAATAATTTCATATTATCCATTTCATTTATAGAATACATTACGGAATATTCTTTTATGTGCACCACTTTTCCAAACAGGCTATTATTTTTGGAGATATAAAAACTATAAATACAAAAGTTGTAAAAATGTTTTTACCGTTAGTTTATGTAATCAAACAGAGATTATAAAATTGTAAAAATAGTTGCTTTTGATTTATTTTTTAAATACAACACCCTAACATTGTTCACTTAAATGAAAGATCTGGACGTAGATATGTTTTATTTATATTGTTGTGGAAGATTCATGTTTATCTTACAAATGTTTGTCTTTCTCCACCTTAGTGTACAATTCTTTGGAAAATAGAGCCGCTTCGGCTCTGGCTCCAGGGTGTAAACAGCACAAGTGCTAGTTTAGTGCCCCTAACGAAGCTGAAAAACCTAAAACAAACTAGAAAACGGTCGACGCTGACGTTTCGAGCAACAAATCTGCCCCCGTTTCCAAAAACGAACACATCTAAAAATGAAAATGGTTAGCAAATGCAAATAACATGAGCATGAGCTTTTTACTGTTATTTGCATTTACCAACCATTTTCATTTTTAGATTTGTTCGTTCTTGACAACGGAGGCAGATTTGTTCCTCGAAACGTAGACCGTTTTCCGGTTTCTTTTAGGGTTTTCAGCTTCGTTAAGTCTCTAAACGAGCACTTGTGCTCTTTACACCCTGGAGCCAGAGCTGAAGCCGCTCAATTTTCCACTGAGGTGGAAAAAATGGCAAACATTTGTAAGATAAACATGAAAGATTTTGTCGCCCTCCTTTAACCTCTCGTCGAATTTTCTTCACCATTGTCTTTTGCAGCCTACACAAGTAACACTAAACCACCATGGCCATAAAAAGACAAAAAAATAACAGTTTCCAACATATATACAATTGACAAGCCTTGTATCATCTTTGTGATAGTGAAACAATGTTATCCGCTTGGCTGATAATGACTTTTTCGTTTGATTGGAATTTTAAGACTCTCTAACAAATATCACCTTAACATCACTAACTAAACATGTCATGTTCTTTGTTGGTTCGCCAGTATCACCTGCATGGCAAGAGGAAACACTTCGATACTCTAAACCAGTCTATTGTTTGAAGTTCATCTTAATCTAAAATCCATCGTAACAAAATATGGTAAACAGGTTTACTCCCCATTATATAATTATAGTAACATGAATTAATACATACAACTGTAACACGTATGTATAATAGTAATTAGTTGTAGTTGTCCTAAATTCTATAGCAGCGACATGATTACCATTCAAAATATTTTATACGTCCTAATATCGATTTGTCCCTGCTCTAGAATCCATTACATTCATGACACTGCTAGCATTAAGTTCAACTTAAACCAAATTGATATTTCAGAATACTCTTGGTAAATATTCAGCGACCGATAAAGCTGGTTTTATGATTTTCAGAAATAAGCATATAGTCTTGTTTAAATCTCCGCAAAACTTGGCCGAGGCGGAATACGGTCACTGATTTTTAATATGGCTCAACCGTGTCTTGTGATAAATCATGTCAGTATAACCGATATCGAGATTTTATCTCTTATATTTTTGTCGGACCGTAAGGCTACATTTTATTGTTGTAATTGTAAATTATCGTTCAATACGTCGCGTCGGATTTATTATTTTCAATTATGAATACAGTCGACGACGATAGTCTCGTAAAGACTATGTGACTTAAGCAGAAGCAGAAACGCTAAGTGTGTAAATTGCTACCAAAATGGATACCTTGCTATATATAGAGGCTGTCCTAGATGTTAAGAGACTTCGTTCAAGGAGAGGGGAAGTTGAAATATTTTTGAAGGACCATCAGCCTCAGGCATCGTTACTACAGGAGACGATGCTAGGGGCTGATGCAAACAATTTCTTTTAGAAATTACTGTACATATAGGAGTGATGAAAAGGCCCCAGGAGAGAGGGTGTTGCAATACTGGTAAGGAAGGAAGTTCCACACTATCTGATAGGTTTCCAGGATCTGGAAATAGAGCATTTGTCAGCAATGCTGGTGCACAGTGGTAGGAGACTTAAGGTTACAACCGTGTATAAAAGACCAGTTATTTTGATCCAAGAGGCAGAAATACGGGCGTTACTGAGTGAAGCAACGGCTACTAGTCTGACGGAAAGCCTAAACTCAAAAATAGATCATGGAATAGCTCTTACCAATGCATTAGTGGAAGGGTGCTGGTATCAGTGGCAGATAAAATGGAGGTGTTGGTAATTGGTCCGACTCAGTTTACATTCATTCACACGGGGACAGGAAAACCGTAATTTCTGGACATCGCGATAATAAAAAATTATAACTATGGCTATGCTATTGAAAGCTTAAATGGCTCATGCGATCACAACCCGGTGATTCTAAATAAGATTATTACAAATTGTCTGGGCCTCAAGAGGCATCTTCAAGAAACTATAAAAGTTGGAAGGATTGTAAATGAGGAAGATCTAGATTTGGCTATTAAGAGGATAAGTGAGAGTATTACAGGAGCTTATGCAAAGTGCTCAATCGTTAAGAACGTCACAAGGGGCTCCTTGGAGACGTTGCCAACTAGACTGCAGAATATAATAAGGGAGAATAGAAGATTTAGGAGGCAATACACAAGAAACACATCAGAAGCCTGTAAAAGAGAATTAAACCCTCATACCAATGATATGAAGATGACGCTCAAGGACTATAGGAATTCTAATTGGAGCAGCAAGCTGAAGAAGCTAAGTACAAAACTAACACAGCATGGAGCATGACAAAAGCTTTAAGGACTACCCCGACTCACATCCCACCAATCCATGGGCCAAATGGCTTGGCATATCTTGACGAAAAAAAAGCAGAGGCTTTTGCCGTTTTTCTTGAGACAATTTTTAAAGTAGATCAGCTGGAGATTAAGGATGAAGATGAAGAGCTACGCCATGAGGAGGAAGTAGACAGAACTGTTAAGCACACTAGTTTTGACGGAAGTAGAGGACGAGATTCGGGACTTTGTCACTCCCCTTGAAATAGAAAATATTATAAGACACCGGGCGGAGTTAACATAAATAATAAAATGGCGAAAGAGTTACCTAAAGTAGGCTTTGCTTATCTCTCAAACATAGCAAATGCGGTTACCAGGCTAGACTACTTCCTCAAGGGGTATTCCTCGATATAAAAAAGCCTTTGATAAAATATGGCACCGAGGACCGATTCACAGAATGACAGAACTTAATATTCCCGAGGGTCGAAAAAATCAAGATCACAATTCGATAGAGAATTTCTAGGAGAAAATTTCTCTAATGCTTCTCTGTTTCGTATATGTTTAGAGCTGAGCAAGACACACATGGTAGGACTTACATGTGATCTCACAGGTTTGCTTTTTGATGAAAGCCTCCTTCCGAGGATATCTGCAACCAGGTTCCTGGGATCATGATTGATTTCGATTTACACTTTGAGGACCATATACTAGCGTTGATTAGGAAACTGCTATCGGGGTGCTTTGCTGTGAGAGCGATTAGGGAAGAATTAGGTCAGCAACTAGCAAAGTCTATTTTTCTTAGTTTGAGTCACATCTCCGGAATGGTATACAATTCTGCGGTGTGGCTAATCGGGGTCTTTTGAACGTCCTCTGCGTTCTTCAGAAGAAAGTAGTGAGATTTATTGTAAATGTGATGTGCCTCAGGGACAGTCCTGTGGACCGCACTTCGTGGCACAGAAGATCTGGACTCTGATAACTCTTTTCATTTTGGAGGTATCTTCCCTTATTTTTAAATATCGCACCAAGCTGCAGAGTCCTACACCGCAGCATGTGTCTCGCCAAACCAAACTAGTACTGTAGTAAAAAAGTCACAAATATATGAAGATTGCAAAGTTTTTTAATCATCTGCGAATTAGTTTAAGAACGGTTAATTCATTGAAAACTTGTAGATTATTTAAAACAATACTTTTAACTAAACCATACTATAGTATGGAGGAGTTCTACCAGGACATCCTTGAGGATGTTGTATATTTTTTAAATTTTTTGTTGTATTTTTTGTATTTTATACTATTTTATTTTTTTAAATTCTGCTATGTGTGTTACAGTGTATTTACTCGTTTCCTCTCTTATTTTGTAATTTTTAATCTATTTTCGACATTTTATGTCTGTGGGTACACATGCTTTGTTCACAAAATGTATACTTTTAACCAATAAAGTACTTTTTGAATTGGATTCGAATTGAATGTATCCCCACCTAACCTTATATATCCTAGTCCCCCTACCTGTTTGAAACCATTATCTCCTACTTAGCTCACTCGCACCTTAGTCGTTTTTTTTGCTGTTTTTACTGTTTTTTTTTGACGTTTTCATTACTGTTTTTTGCTGTTCTTACTGTCGTTTTGCTGATTTTACTGTTTTTTACTGTTTGTGTTAGAGTAAGGATCGTGAAAAAAAGCAAAAAATAATAAAGACAGCAAATATCCGTAAACCACCAAAAAACAGCAAAAACAGCAAAAAAAACATCAATAAACAGTAAAAATCAACAAAAAACGACTAGAGAGCGAGTGAGTTAAGTAGAAGGATATTTGTTTGAAACAAGTAGAGGGACTAGGGTATATGAGGTTAAGTGAGAATAAAGAGATGAAGTTAAGTAGGAAATAATGGTGGAAAACAGGTAGGCGGGCTAGGGATCACTATGGAACACTAGGATTGAGCTGATAGCTAGCTGTGTATTATACCTACTATAGGTATCACAAAATTACCCAATTATAGGATTCTAAAAGTCAGTGATTCCACAGTAGGACTCTATAAAAATGTGTCTATAAATAAACTAGTATTCACGAACAGGTCAAATGATAACTGCAAGTCTCAAAAAC
>MU190875.1:9528-39827 GCA_016904865.1 Pissodes strobi
GCATTAGACCTGTTGAGATTCGAGTTATGCCAACTAAGGGAAGAACTCTATTATTCATCTGTCCAGAGTGCATGCAAAATATCTCAATGATTCCCCAGGTTATTGAGATGGGAGCTAGGCTAGCAAATTTAGAGGCTTATATCAAAAAATTGGAAAGTAAAAGTTCTACAACACAGCCAGAGAAACTACCAAGCCATGATAACCAGCCACAAGTGGATATCGCAACTCAGAAAGAAATTCATGGAGACCCTGACATTTTAAATAAGATACTAAATGCCATTGAATGTCAAGTTGGAAAAAGCTGGATTCTGTTGTGACAGCAATAAAGGAAACAAATTCTGGGCTTGTAAGATTTCTAACTCCAGATCAAATCTTTGCCAACCAAGCAACAAAACCAGCAAGGAACATTGTAGCACCCCAAGAAAAAAATGAAGACACTAAAATAGGTAGCCAAACAACTAGTAACAAACCAGCAAATCATGGAAATTCCTTGAGCTAGAGCACCAGGGTATCTGCAGTTGCAGGAACAGCACAACAGATCAAAGTCATAGGGTCCAATAAAAATGGAAGTGATGTTGCAGCCTCTGAAAAAATATGGCTTTATGTGACGAAGTACAAAACTACATACACCGAAGAACATTTGAAGGAATATCTGTCTAAGAAATTCCCAAAACATGAATTTATATGTGTGAAGAACGGTAAGACAAATAGTCCTTATAATTCCTTCAGAGTTGCTGTAGATGCCCAACTCAAAGAAACAATTCTAAACTCAAACTCTTGGCCAGTAGGAATTGAAGTATCTGAATATTTTTTTCCAACAAAAAAGGCTATTTCCGAAATAACAACGCAGCTACAAGAGTTTCAGGCAAAGGCATTAAAAATCAACTCAGCATATTAGAAGTCTACGATTAAAGGCCAGTGATCTTGAATTATTTTTGAAATTGGAAGCTTATCCTGAGGTGTTGTGCATTTCAGAGACACGGCTAGATACAAATGAAGTAAGCACTTTCATACTGGCAAACTACCAAATGGCAGCAAGTTTTAGTCGTCAGACGTCAAGGGCTGGAGGAGTGAGGGTACTGATACGGGAAGATATGCATGAGCACTGCCCTCTTGATGTAAGTCATATAGTTATAGAAAAGTCATTTGAAGCAGATATGCTATGTTTCTTTATAAGCAAGCATTAAAAAGCCACAGGAATAATATTAATGAAGCAAAGAAATTCCATAACTCAGTAGGCTCATGAGCTCTAAGAATATGTCCAAAACCTCTTGGGAAATAATACGCTCTCATGTAAATCTAACTAAAACAAAAAAAGATCCTGGAATTGGTAGTATTGTTTTTGATGGTAAAAAAATTAACAGATATCAGGAAACTGTCAATGCTTTTAATAATTTCTTCATAGGTTCTGTCCAATCATTGACTTGTAACATTGACACTAAAAATTCCACTACCATTCCTGGTCAAATGACATGTAATTCATTGTTCCTGTCACCATTTACTGAGGAAGAAATAACTAAATTAATAACTTCTGTCTCAATCAAAGGTTCATCAGGATATGATGAAATCCCTGTAGTCTGCTGAAATCCTGCCAAACAAATAATAAAGCCACTGACATATCTAATTAACCTTTCCCTTGAAATTGGCTATTTTCCCTCTGAACTTAAGAAAGCTGTTATTGTGCCAGTCTATAAAAAAGGGGATACTAGTTGTTTGAATAACTATAGGCCAATAGCTTTGCTATCAGCTTTCTCAAAATGTTTTGAGAGGGCTTTTAAAATAAGACTGGTTCCTTTTCTGGAGAAATATAAACTATTAAATGATTGCCAATTTGGGTTTAGAGCTGGAAAGTCCACAGCAGATGCCATTGTTTTCCTATACTTGAACATATTAGAAAATTTTGAAAGCAAACTAAAAGCCGTTGGAGTCTTTTATTACCTCACAAAAGCTTTTGATACAATTGATCACTCCATCTTACTAAATAAACTTAATTTCTATGGAATAAGAGGTCCAGCATATAAATGGTTCCAGACATATCTATCGGGAAGAACACAATGTGTCAAAATAAGGAGTAGAAATGGTGTCACAGTTTCTGATTGGTTAAGTCTTGCCTGTGGGGTTCCCCAAGGCAGTGTCTTGGATCCCATATTGTTCATCTTATTCATCAATGATCTTCCACTTTTTCTTAACCGGTGCTATATTACCCTATTTGCTGATGACACATCCACAATCATAGCAGGTGATGACTTCAGCGACTTAAGCAAATGCATGTGTGAGAGAGGTCTCTGAGTAGTGCTCTAGGAATGAACTAATTTTAAACTGCCAAAAGACTAGCATGGCTTTTTTTGCTCCTATCCGAGTAAACTATGACAGAAGTTTGCTTGTCAAATTGGATTTTTTAAACGTGTGTCAGGTTGTTTATCTTCGTGGACTAAAATGTTAGCGTACAACACGATTATTCTGCCTCATTTCTCGTATGCTTGCTCATTATTGATTGCGTGTACCGACGAAAATCTACAGAGATTACAAGTTCTACAGTACAAGATAATGCGTGTGTTATTAAATTGTAGTTATGTTGGACTGTTTAAACTGGCTTGATGTCCGGCAGTTTATTAGAAGAGCCAATTTACTTTTGATTTATAAAATTGAAAATAACTTACAGCCGGTATATCTTAAGTTTAATCTGGAAAAACGGTCTAAATATCACGGGTATAATATAAGAAATAGTCACCACTACAATATATCTTTAGTTACAAAAACTGCTCTGCAAAAAAACACTTTTTTATGATGGATTGTGCTATTATAATGAACTGCCGGATACCATTAAGAATGCACCTAGTTTTGGAGTGTTTAGATCACGTTTGTTTTCATATTTTAGAAATTAACATACTGTAAGTGTATGTAAGTACATTTTTGAAGTTAACTAGCCAAGTGCTAAATAAAGAGATTTAAAGAGATTTCATTTCATAGATGTTATGGTCTCAGACTTTTATAGGATTCTAAACTATGGGATTCAGTGTCTTGTTCCACAGAAGAGATTTAGAACATCCAACTTTTCTGGAGATTTAAGAAGGTTGATTTCTCTTAAAAAAAAACAAGCACATAAAATATCAGAGGTCTAAGAATGCTACAGACTATTTGGAATTTAGTAGGGTTAGAGCACAGTGTAAGAAATTAGCACACGAGTGTTATATGAATTATTTAAACACAATAAATAATGATCTGACTACTAACCCAAGAAATTTCTGGAAATTTGTAAATAAAAAAAGAAGTTCAAATGAATTTTCAAAAAATATGAGTCTTAACAATGTAATAGCTACTGATGGTCAGGGAATTGTTGGCCTTTTTGCTGATCACTTCGCGACAGTCTGTTCAAGTGCAATACCTCCTGTGGGAGCTTTACCAGAAATTAATATTGACTGTCCAATTATAAGTGTGTCTGAGATATTCGATAAGGTAGGGTCATTGCCTAATAAGTTAATGATTCGTCCTGATGGTATTCCAAATTTGGTCTTGAGGCAGTGTATGTATTCATTCTCAGCCGTTGTGTAAGTTATTTAATATATTTTTGTCTCCTAGGGTGGTTCTAGCCATTTGGAAAGAAACTTTTATTTCTCTATTATTTAAGTCAGGTGCAAGAAATGATATTAAAAACTATCGTAGTGTATCTGTACAGTCTTCTATCCCAAAAGTTTTTGATAGTTTAATGTATGTCTATTTGAATTGGCAGTGTAAAGGGATTTTAATTGAAGAGCAGCATGGCTTTAGGGGAGGTCAATCTACGATAACCAATCTACTTGTTTACAACCAGCCCCGTCTCCAGGGGTGAGGCGGCGAGGCAGTGATTGTATGTAACACGGTAAACACTTTCGCAATGAATATGTAAAACGCTCCATGTAAGCAGCTCATTGCGCGTTGTATGCAATAATAACCAAAGCCTTAAAAAATTAAATTCCACTATATACATAACGGTCTATTCGCAATTAGCATTAGCAGTTTAAATTCGCAGTGAATGAAAAATCGCATTGACATTCGCAACTGCTAATGAAAAATCGCGACTTATCTTTAGGGACGAGCGACATCGCCCTAAAGCGATTCAGGACAATTTTTACGGAAGTGGCCGAAACGCAACCCGATTGACTGATCGATTACTGAACAGCATTATGTAGCACATATTGAGCGTGGAGCGAGCGCATGTTACATATACGTACTCGTGCGATTTTTTAGACCAAAACTTCGTACTCCTCGCCCCCAAAGAGTACCCACATCAAAATAATTTTTTTTCGAAAATTATTTTTGAATTTTTTTTGCCTTCATAACAGAAACGGTTAGAGAGATCCACGTACATGTCACTCACGTACAAATAATTTTTTTTTTAAATCACATATAGGGTGTTAAAACCACAAATTTTCCCAAAAAATCCCCTATTTTCAAAATATTTCGGTACAACAAACACATGCGATTTCTTAGAATAAAAATTCGAACTCCAAATACCCCTCTCTAGAGTACCCACATCAAAATTATTTTTTTTCGAAAATTATTTTTTTAAATACTTTTTTTTCGATTTAATTACGGAAACGGTCAGAGGGATCCATGTACATGTCACCCACATACAAATAATTTTTTTTTAAATCACATACAGGGTGTTAAAACCACAAATTTTCCCAAAAAATCCCCTATTTTCGAAATAATTTCGGTACAACAAACTTGTGCGATTTTTTAGACCAAAAATTCGAACTCCGCGCCGCCAAATACTCCTCTCTAGAGTACCCACATCAAAATGTATTTTTTTCGAAAATTATTTTTGAAACTTTTTTTTCCTCTCTTTCATTACAAAAACGGTCAGAGGGATCCACGTACATATCATCCACGTACAAATAAAAGTTTTTAAATCACATACAGGGTGTTAAAAATAGAAATTTCCTCAAAATATCCCTTTTTTCGAAATATTCCTAAACAGAAACCTCGTGCGATTTTTTAGATTAAAAATTCGAACTCCGCGCCCTTAAATATCCCTTAAATTTTTCAAATTTTATTATGTTTTTATTACTGAAACAATTAGAAGGATCCACTTACATATCACCAACGTACAAATAAAACTTCCAAAATAATATACAGGGTGGTAAAACAGTAATTTTTTTTTAAAATTCAACTTTCGAAATATTTCGGTATAGAAAACTCAAACGACCTTTTCGATGCAACAATCGAACTCAACGCACCCAAAAACCCCCCAACAAAATATTCGAAATAAAAAAGATCATCCCTTTACGAAATTCCCTGAAATCTAAAGAAAAATGCTAGATTTTGAGACAAAAATTACATTTTATCGAATATCCACCTTATTTGAACTCCGATCGAATAAGTTTAAACGAGCTTTTCGATCGACCTTAAGACGGCGCAGACACTGGCGCAAACCGATTTGAGATAACTATTTCCGTTACTACACAAATGAAGAAAATATAAAAATCACGTTTGGCCGATTTGAAAAAAAACGAAGCGTCGTACAGTCAAACAGGATACGACACATTATAGTACAGTTCTGTTCATAAAAAAATGGGACAGCGATTTTACACTAGTGTAAATCAGACTTAAAAATGTCACTTTCAAAGTCAGGATGACTTTAAAATATGCGTCAGTTTTAAATTAATTTTTAAAAAATAGTTTGAAGGAATTATTGCCAAGCTTTTAAATTAAATACAAAATGCCTCAGTTGACCTACGTTGAAAGGGCTAAAATAATTGTGTATCTAGAAGATAGTGTGCCAGTTAGAGAAGTTGCCCGTTTAATAAATAAATATAAAAACACCGTTCAAAAAATAAAGAATAGATGGGAGGTTTTTGAAATCCTCGACAAGAAAAAGCATCCCGGAAGACCCAGAATCACAACTCAGGAAGAAGATGCAGCTTTGGTCGAGTACTTGCGGGATCACCCCTTTGACGTCGCGCGAAATGCAATAGAGCAAACACATTTTTCTGATTCAAGACCAACTGCATGTACCAGAATAAAAGAATCGCCTCTAGCAAATTATGTCGCTGCTAAAAAATATATTTTAAAAGAGGAACATGAACAGGCAAGAGTTCTTTTCGCATTAAACAATATATAGCGTGAAAATTGGGATAAAGTCGTATTTTCTGATGAAACGTTTTTTAGTCGACATTTAACGGTCACGTAAGGGTTTACAGACCCCGTGGAGCTAGGTTTGAAGAATCCTATATTAATAATTCCGATCGATCAGGACGATTTTCAGTCAATATATGGGCTCGTATCAGGTACCAAGGACACTATGGAGGAAAGATTCAATGCGGTCAACTATAGGAATATATTAGAAAAAAAATATTATGCTACCCAGTGTTTTAGAACATTTTCCGGACCATGATTTTATAATTCAAGATGATAACTGTGCCGTGCATAACGCTGCAATAATCAGAGAGTGGTTACTACGCAGCGGCGTGCGGTCCATGGAAGCAAGGAAAGCATTGCTTCGCTTAAAATTCTAGAAACAATACTTAATTTAATACTATTTTGTCTCAATAATAATAAGTGTGAAGCAGGTATCGTATCAGTATATATTTGATTTTGGGATCCAGCCTCCAATGTCGAAGTCGGTCATGGGCCGTTTGTTCTTCTCGACATGAACCATGGCCGATTGCGACATTGGAGGCAAGAACACAAAAATGAAATATGTACTGAAACGTGCTTCACACTAAGATTATTATTTCGCTTTTATAATTATTATTCGTGAGACAAAATAGTATAGAATTTTAAGGAAAGCAATGCTTCCCTTGCTTCCATGGACCGCACGCCGCTCTACAACAGTATAATAAAGAAACCCTATTAGGGCCCGCGAAATGCCCCGATTTTAATATAATAGAAAACATATGGGGATTAATGACTAAAAGAATGTATGATTCACAATTTGGACTGCAAAATAGGGATGCACTTGTTGGTAAAATAGTAGAAACCTGGCAGGAACTAACCGAAACAACCCCAAATTTAATTATAAACTTGTATTTGTCAATACCTACCCGGCTAAATTATGTTATAGGGAAAATAGTGCAATGCCTAAGTACTAATTAGAAAGTGTTTGTTATAAATTATTATTTTTATTTAAAATATTTTGTTGTTGTTTACTGTTAAGGTTTTTTTTAATACACTGTTCATTTATTGATAATTATTTAAATAACAATTTTCTGAGATTGTAAAATCGACTTTTTTTAAAAGCTGTGGCGGAAATCTGCTAAATGCCAAATCTGTACCACTTTATTTTGAAATTTAGAACATCACAGGCAGGTTTACAATGTACAAACGCTGTCCCACTTTTTTATGAACAGAACTGTACCCCACGAGACCTATCTTTTTCTCAGTCAAAGTTTACCTCCAACTCTTACCATTTTCGAATTATAGCCGATTTAATGAAAATCAAAATTTCAATTTTTCCGATAAATATTTTCAGAAAAAATTATTTGTTTTTATTATAGAAACAATTAAAGGGGTCCATTTATATGTTATTAACATAAAAATAAAATTTTCAAAAGCATATACAGGGTGGTAGAAAAATATTTCTTTAAAAAAATCCCCCTTTTGCGAAAAAAAAAACGGCAATATATATTTTTCAAGTTCGAAACACACATTTGATGTGGTATGTATTTTTTCATATCACTCGTAGTTTTGGAGCTACAAGCCTTCTCGAATTTAAAAGGCCGATTTCTCGAAAACTAAGAACAATGTTTTTTTTTCGTAAAGAATCTCTTTTGTCGGCCTTGAGGTCTTCTACCTACGTGCCGAATTTGAATCGATCGATCGGTAGGTTCCGGTTCTTATAGGACAAAATGAAAGTTAGGTCGATATAAAAATCTGGCTTTTTCCATTTGCCGAAATTCAGAGTTTCTACCGGAACCTATCCGTTAAAAAGTGTGTTTCGCGATTTCCCCCACTTCTCGATAAAAATTTTGGAAACGGGGGGAGGGGGGGGCGGTTGGTTAGTAGGTAAACCAGCCAACCCCGACTCCGCTATGCGGTGTTTGGTCGCAGCAAAACTTCGCTCCGAGCTCCCGTTAAGCCAGAAATCTTGAAAAACCAGGCGATTTCCCTATAGCCCCTCAAAACCCCCCTTAAAACCGAACCCCGGCATCCCCGATTTAATTCCAGGTAGCCCCCACGTGGTACATCTACCATGAAAATATACACTTCCAGGTCATCTCCTTATATCGGAACCTACCGGTTAAAAAACCGCGCGGGCGCCTATTCTCCGGGTCGGTCATTATTGACTCCTTAATTGTTCTCTTGTAAGGGGCGGCCAAATCGTGCTCGCCTCGGGCGGCCTAAAGCCTGGAGACGGGGCTGTTACAAAAGTAAACTGTCGGATGCCTTGGAGAGGGGGTATCAGGTTGATGCCATATATACCGATTTCTCTAAGACATTTGACAGAATTAATCACCTATGATTGATTGAGAAGTTAAAACATTTACGTTTTTCAGAAAGATTGGCGAAGTGGGTGCATAGTTTTCTTAATGGGAGAAGTTTGAAGGTAAAAATTGGTAATTTTTTGTCAAGAGTGATTGATGTGTGCTCTGGGGTCCCTCAGGGGGGACATTGCTCTCCATTGCTGTTTAGTCTCTTTGTCAATGATCTCAAAGATTGTATAGAGCATTGCGAATTTTTGATGTCTGCTGATGATCTCAATTTTTTTTCATTGATTCTGAATGATACTGATATTAGTTTACTTCAGGGGGATCTGGATAATCTGTGTGAATGGTGTAAGTTAAACTTGTTAGATTTGAACGTTGAAAAACGCTTTAAGGTTTCTTTTTATAAAAGCATCCGCTTATTCAGTGGATGGTCATTTGCTGGAAAACAGGAAACTTGCTAAGGATTTGGGAATACTTTTTGATTCTACTTTGGGTTTTGGTGAGCATATCAATCAATCGGCGGTTAAGTCTCAAAGGATAATGTGATTTACTTTAAGAAATTGTACATATCTTTCTCTGGAAGCTGTGAGGTCAGTGTATGTTGGTTTGGTCAGATCACAACTTGAATATGGTTCAAGCATTTGGATGCCTCAGTATAATGTTTATGTCATTACTCGAGAGAATACAAAACAAAATAGTTTATTTTCCATTAGTTTTCATAGAACAAATTATGGTAGACATTCTTTTATGGACAGATCTCTGGAGTTTTTAAATGGAGAGGATAAATTGGATGTTTTTCATGGTTCGTTCCGGATCTTTAGGAATACTTTGAAGTAATGTTACTACTGTTAGTATAATATAAGTTTTTTTCACTAAAATATTGCCATTTTATACTAGTATTAATGTTCTTGTGATTTGATTGTTATTTTTAGTATGGCTGTTACTTATTGTTCTGGAATTATATATTCTAGAATTACTTATTTAATTTTGTAAATTTATATTGACATAACCATATGGTATAAGTACTGTTGTTATTTAATAATGGGGGTTTCCCGTTTAATAAATAAATAAAAAAATAAATAAATAAATAAAAATACCTACCTCATTATTAATCTAAATGTATAGAAACCCCCTAAAATACAATGAAGCTGCAACATGACTAACTTCAAATAAAATGAAACCACAATGAAAAAATTAAGAAAGCGTCATCGAAATTAAACAAAAAAATCGGTTGTTACATTACATATGATGTGTTATAACTAACTACTCATCGACTTACAGCTAATGATGCAATCGACTGCAACGCCAACGACAATCCCCTATCTCTATCTTCGACTTTGGGCGTTTGTTCTCTGTCTAGTTTTTGTTCTGCTACGTGTGCCTGATGTTGCTGTTCGATTTCCTTCGAGAGTGATGACAGTTCTTCTTCGAGTTCGTCAAAGGTGCCCATGCGTTCTATTCGACCCTAAAACATGCCACGCTGCTGTTACGTTGTTGCTTTGCCAACAACATTTAAATGCTGTTGTTATTCTGTTATATTGCAATTTTTGTATATTTTACCTAGGTTTGAGCGCAAGAAAACAAAATATCTCCTGTCTGTAAGGGTCATATTATTGCCTGGTGAATACTTAGGTTAAAAATTCCCTGGATCAATTTTTGCACTTCATCTGAGGATCGTCGAATAATCCTAATCAAAATACTATAATCTAAAGGCTATTATTTTAACAACTTACATTGTTCATGACGATAATCAAATCGGCACCCTTGAGAAATTGCACCTGATGCGTCACCAGCACCCTCGTTTTGCCCCTCAAATATCCCCGAATACAGCCCTCGAACAGATGTTTTGCAACGTGGGCGTCTACGGCACTCAACGGGTCATCCAGCAAGTAGATGTCCGTGTCCCTGTAGACTGCCCTAGCAAGGGCCACTCTAGCCCTTTGTCCTCCGCTCAGAGCAGCGCCTCTCTCTCCTACCAGGGTCCTATCTCCATTGGGCAGTTGCTCGAAATCGCGTTTCAGTGCGCAGGCTTGGACGGCAAACTTGTATCTGTAAAGAGAAAAGTAAAAAGTCGGTTTCTCGATATATTGAAATTATTATTTTTGAGTATGCCGAAGTGTGGAATCTAAAACACGCTTATTTATGTGAGCAACTTTAATAATATTTATTGTATATCATGACTTTTAATAACACAATGTGTAATGTTTACCAATAAAGAAAACTAAACTATTGTACCGTACCTTTCTTTAACAAATGGCATACCAAATAATATATTCTGTCTGACGTTGGATACAAAGAGCCACGGGTCTTGGGAAGCATAGGATATATTTCCGATCACTTGCAATTTTCCACTATTTAATGGAAGTTCTTTTAATAAAACCTGAAAACAGACAGGAAATATAAATTAATATTGTTCAAAATTTAATGTATTGTTACGTTTTTTCCGTGGGTTCTGAACGAAATCACAACTTTTACTATTTTACAATAATACTCTCTTTATTCTTAATCACTGCATACAATTATTAAACACACTAAACTACTCTTATAACTTTACGACTAATAGCTCTTTACAATTGTGACAACGATTACTTGTTGGGAAGTTCCTACAGAAAAGAAGAATTAAAATACTTTTATGTACTTTAATCCAAATATTAAAAGGGAATATAGATTGCCCGGATATTCTCAGTCAGCTGCATTTTTCAATAAATAGAGTTAACTCCCGAAGCACAAATACTTTCTATCTCGCTCACCTTCGCACGAACTTGTACAAAAATTCACCAATTTTTAGAATGTCCTATTGCTTTAATTTGTATGCCTCAGATATTGATATCAATGCAACTAGTCTTGATAAATTTAAAGAATTGATTGATGGAAGATTGAGAACAGTCAGTTGATCGACAGGACATTACCTCTATACTTGCTACGTATTTATAATTTTAGTCTCTTGACATATTGTATAATTTTGACTATGATATAATTAGGTGATAAGGATTTGTGATATTTTCATAATAAGTCAGTATCTGTAATTGGTGCTTTACCGCTGTTGATACTTCTATGAATAAATAAATAAATAAAAATTTAACCCTCAAGGCTTAACTAACTCAACACCGCTTTAGGTCTGCTACTTATATACAATCTCAAATCTATCACGAATACTCGGGAAGAAGTGAGACCACTCTATATGATTCGCGACCAAGGCATCGAGATAATTTCAGCGTTCCTAAATCTTCGCGGCCGGCGATGACTCATACATGGACGCGACAAAGCCAGTTCTATAGGATAGCACAAAAACATTCGGATGGTTGCTAGCCGTTACACTAAACCCTCCTCTTAAACCCTACCTCTTAAACCTGATTGTTCCGATCAGCTACTTCATGTCCGTGATATGCTTTCAGCCTGTCGAGGTGGACAACTTTCAGTTTGCTTTTGGGGCTACGTTGAATTCTATACACTACGTCATTAATTCTTTTGATGACTGTATAGGGCCCTTCACATACTGGCGTTAATTTGGGAGATCTTCCTTTCTTCCCTTGCGGATTATATAACAAGACTTTATCGTTAATCTGAAATCCCATAGAATTAGCTTTGAGATCATAACGTGTCTTCATTCGGTGACTGGCTTTCTCCGTGTTTTCTCGACTAATTCATGGATGCATAGAAACTTTTCCTTAAGAGAGTCCGCGTAGTCTTGAATTTCCATATCCTGGTTATCTGGCGTTCCGAATAATAGGTCACAGGGTAAACGGAGTTCTCTTCCAAATAAAACTATGGGTGGTGTTAGTCTTGTCGTGTCATGGACTGCTGATCTATAGGCCATCAAAAATAGTGGTATGCGTTGGTCCCAATCCTTCTGATGTTCATCTACGACCTTGAACAAATGTTCTTCAATGGTTTTGTTAAACCTCTCAACCATGCCTTCTGGTTGTGGATGTATTATGGATGTTGAGTAAATCAGAGACTTTCTGGAAAACATTGGATTCGAAGTTGCGTCCTTGATCTGAGTGCAGCTCTAACCGAACACCAAATCTGCTGAATAGGTTATTCACAAGGACCTTTGCTATGGTCACAGCTTCTTGATTGGGGATCGCAAAGACTTCAGGCCATTTATTGAAGTAGTCAATTGCCACTGAAATGTACTTGTCACCATTATTTGTTTCTGGAAAAGGGGCCAGCTACGTCAATGGCGATACGTTCAAACGGTAGGCTCACATTATACTGTTTCATTTTGCCCCTGGATCTTGTTTTGGGTTCTTGACTTGCGGCACTGCCGACACCACGATTTCACATCCTGGCAGTAGTTGGCCCAGTAAAACCTGTCACGGATCTTCTCAATCGTTTTGTTCACTCCGAGATGAGTACCAGACTTTCCATTATGAACTTCTTCCAGAACTTCCGATATCGTCCTCCTTGGTACCATTAACTGTGTATTCACTACTTTTCCATCGGCGCTTTTCCAGGCTCGTTTAAGAAGTCCATTTTCCACTACCAGGGAGTCCCACTGAGCCCACATATTTAAAAGTAAATCCTTTAGTCGAAATCTCTCCCCAGCTTGGTCTTGGTTGATGTTCTTCTATAGCTTTTAGCAGTAGTGCTATTTCACTATCCTCAAGCTGATCCTTTTTAAGTTGCCCTTTGGTCCACTGCTGATCAAACTCAAACTTCATTTGCCTAATGGGAGTAGTTCCTTCTCGTTGATCTATTCTTTGGCAATGCTTATAATTATCCTCGCATGCCCTTCTGGATAAAGCATCTGCATTATTATGCGATCTCACTGCCCTGTGCTTAACTTTAAAGTTATATTGTTGTAACTTTTCAAGCCACCTGGGTAGCTATAGCTACCTTGTCCTTCAGGCTATTTCATATCCAAAAGCCATTTAAGTGCTGCATGATCAGTCCTTATTAGAAATTCTTGTCCATACAGATATTGATGGAAATGCTCAACAGACCGTACTATTGCCAAAAGTAGTTACGTTCAGGTGTTCAGTGTTCGACTGTAGTATTCGATAACTCGTTCTTCTTCTGCTTGTACTTGTGATAAAACCGCCCCGATGCCGGTGTTGCTTGCGTCTGTATTTACCCTTTTGTTCCGGATATCCCAATATTGGAATATTGGAAATTCAACTTTTTGTTGGAAAAGAAAACATTTCTTTGGAATAAGTAAGAGCTGAGCATTCTTGATCCTAGTAAAAACTTCATGCAGGATTTGTAGGTGCTCTTCAAAAGTTTTTCCCATTACCATTATATCATCAAGATAGACTAGGCATGTCTTCCAAGTGAGGCCTCGTAGAACAACTTCCATAAGGCGCTCAAAAGCAGCGGGGGCATAACTTTAAACTGATATAAACCACTTCCGGTAGAAAAGGCAGTCTTTTCCTTATCTTGTTCGTCAATGCCTACTTGCCAGTAGCCGGTCTTTAAATCGAGTGTTGAGAACCAATGAGAACCTGCTAGTGTCGGTCAACGTGTCATCAATTCTGGAAAGTGGATAGCTGTCTTTCTTGATGACGTCATTGAGCTTTCTATAGTCCACGCAGAATCTGGCAGTCCCATCCTTCTTGGTGACTAAGACAACAGGAGACGACCATGGGCTTGATGATTCTTCAATAATAACATCGTCAAGCATTTTGTTTCTGCTTCGTCACTGGTAGCCTCCGAGGATGCTGCCGTATGGGGTGAGCACTTCCAACGTCGATTTTATGTTTTATGATGTTCGTTCTTCCAGTATTGCCATTTTTCCTTTCAAAGGCTGTGCTCTGCTCTTTGATAAATTGTGTAGCTCTCTTCAGTTCTTCACAAGACATATGATGCGACGACTTCTGGAAATGTTCTAGGTGATGTTGACGGTGTTACTTCTGACTGCGTTTTGCAACTGGTTACCCACTGCACGGGCAGCCTTATTGATTTTGATGGAATTGGATGAAATATTTGCTATCTTTATCGGTATTTCGCCGTCGGTTTTGACTAGTGCTTTGCCTACGAGGTGTTTGCAAGGAAAATAGTGGTGTTGGATAAATCCGATGCAGCCACCAAAACCCTTCTCCAATTTCCCAACAATTAACTACTCGGTATTTCCGCTTATTCTAACAGTACATTCCGCCACTACTTTAGTCGGTGTGCCATCGTCTGTTTTGGTAAGGATGAACTTCTACTCTATTTACTCTGTTAGAGCTTATTAAAGATACCGCCGCACCAATGTCAACAGTATAATTGTTATGCCTCTTCTGTTGATCTTTCCTTTAATAGTTAGACTGTCGGCGGCTTTTCCTAGGCTTTTTATGAAGACGATCCTGGGGATTTATCTTCTTTAGTAAACACCCGCCCCGCAATGTTGACTAATTGAAGTTTTCCTGTTTTGACTTGGAGACCCTGGCGTCTCTGGATGGAGATCTAGACCGTAGTTGTACTCGGTAGTCTCTTTTGAAATGCCCAGTCCTGCTACATCTATAGCACTGATTTGATGTATTTCGGTTATGTGGTCTATCTTCTATTGGTTCCCGGAATCCCCCCCGCGCGTGGCCTGAAGAACTTCTGCTAATTTCTTCAAAATTTCGCCCATCTCAGTTAATTCACAGCTGTTTGTCGGCTTTTCTTCCTGGATGGATACGGCCCTGAATTTTGACTTAGAGATGTTACAGGCCGCCTCGATTTCTAGTGCTCTACCCAAACCTTCACTGCTGTTATCAAACTTGGCTAGACGTAGCATCTTCTGAGTTTCTGGATCTCCGATACGCATCCACGAAATATTGGGCAGCAAGTTCCTTTTCCTGTTGCTCCCGGGGAACTTGCACAAACAAATAAAAACCGAAATAAATGCTAAAAACCATAAGTGGACATCCTATAAAAAAGTTTAGTAAAAAAAAATCTATTAATTAAATTCATTGTGGCCAAAATCTTGAAATAAAAATGTCAAGAAATTCGAATTATTCGAGGCGCTCGGGAACGCGCGTTCACTGGTCGTGACGTAGAAGAGCATAATCAGTTTGTCGCCGCGCCGCACAGTGCTTTGAGTGAATGGGATAAATGGACAAAAATCATTACTCTTGTTGTACTCAACGGATTTAAACTAAATAATAACGGTTGAGTAGCTAATATACTAAGCTATATCTGACATACAAAAAATCTGAGTTTAGATGTTTATAAAAATGTACATAAATAATTACATACCACCTTCACTTGTATGCTGACTTGTACGCTATGAAACTTTTCATATTTCTGGATTCAGTATATCACAAAACGGCAAAAAAGTCGTAGTTAGGTTTTTTTTCATGGCCCAATCTTATTTTTTATAATAAATAACATAAAATACAAATAATAATAATAATAATAAATACATATAGGTAAAAATAATTCAATACATTTTGACATAGATTTAAAATAAAACTACTAACTTTAATTAATATAGAACTTCACAAAGAAGGGACCCAGTAAAATATAAAGATCTTAAAATGGTTAAATAATATAATAATCATTCTTAGAAAAAGGAAAGGAAGTTCAAAATTGTAAAATTGCTACTCAATATGTAAATAAATTAAAATTTATACTTAAAAAAATTAATCATTAGATCCCTAAGCAAAAAAACATACCTTTTTATTGTTAAAAAAAGCATAGAAAAAATTATTCGCTTTCCGAAAGGTCAGAACTGTCTGGACCTTGCAAGTCAAGTTCGCCAATATCTGAAGGCAAAATATCCGAATACTGTTGCAAACAAAAAGTCTATTTACAAATATTCTGTGATATCATTTATGTTATCCTGTCGTGATTTGAAAGTTGTAGTCTTTCTGAAAGATGATATAAATGGATCTGAGGTAAGTAGTAGATTATTCATAATGTCCTTATTTGAGCATTTTCTAGAAGTTTTTCCTGTGTGGTTCAAACGCACTTTTCGGACCTCTTTATGCCTTGCTTCAAGTGCATCCTCGGCTAGTTGCCCTATGGGCAAATCAAAAAGTTGGATAATCTCAATTCCATGAACTAGAATCTTATGGACACTACAAGGCATATAGTACCAAATATATAATTCAATGTAAAGATTCCTCGTGTCATTCAAAAGCCGTTGAAACTGCACCAACTTGATTTTTTGTCCTATAGACACAACTCTTAAAATTTTTGAAAATTTTAAAATAAGTTCTTTGTTAATGCCGGTTATCGAGGAACTTAACTCTGGGTTTTGAAAAAACCTTCTAGCCGTATTCCCATAATTCGTGGATCCATAGTCTGGTTTTGGTTTGTCAATAATTAATCCCATTTGAACTTTCAAATCCTTCTGAAGTTTTCATTTTTGGTTTTCAACAAGTTTTTACTTTCCAGGGTCCTTAACTTGGCGACACTTTATTGGCAATATATAACAAACATTCAAAACAACGGATCCATGAATGAAGGGAAGATAGACCAAAGTTAAGATTTTCAATTTTTGTCACCCTTTCGAAAACTTTATCTGTGTTCATCTCCTTGGAAAACGAACCGCAAATAAAGCCCGTTTGCGTTGAGTTTGTTCCTGAAAGAGTATTGATACAGCTACCATCTAACATTGTAAAATAAAGAATATATTGCAGAAAAATCTGTACCTTTAATATGAATGTTTAAATGTCGTATTTGTGCACATTGGTACAATACACGCCTTATAAACTATCTTTTTCTCCATTTTAGTTCAAATCACAAAATACAAACCAAAAACACTGTCACAGACAAAACAAAAAAATATTACCACCCACTAAACCTAAAAACTTAAAGCATAACCTGCTGTCTCTCTCTGCGAGTCGCAATAGAAGTGGCAGGTAGATGATCGGCCGATCCTTTAAAAATGTATAGAAACAAAACGGGTGATATTTAACTCTTCAGATTTGGCACACCTTCTTTTTTAGTCTAATAGAACAGATTATTGAAATAAAAAAAAATGTGCAAGTTCCCTATATGAGACGTTTAACGTCTGCCTCAAACTCTTGCAGGTTTTCACCAGGCTTCTGATGTCGAAACTTTACTTGTGCCATATAGAGCTGTCTTCTATGTTGGTCGCCAAATCGTCCCTCCAGGGCAGCTTCCAGTATGTCATATTTCCCCTGTTGGCTGATGGGAATGGTCTGTAGTAGTTCCAGGGCAGATCCACGAAGCGCTACCACTAGTGATGTAGCCATTTATTCGTTATTCCAACCGTTGGCAACAGCAGCGGCTTCAAATTGTCTTCTGTACATTGTCCAAGATGTTTGACCATAATACGTTGGAGGTTTTATATTCTGTCTTGTGGCGAATACCATCTCGGTAGGTCTTGTAGATGTTTTAGTCTGGTAACTTCTGCCTGAAGATTCTTAATTTCTTTCTGTACGTTTCCAACTTCTTTTTGTATATTGTGAACTACTAAAAAGCATAAACCTACTAATTAAATATCACCCTGTCCTAAGTTTGAACTTGAACTTGACAAATGTTATATAAACATTCACTGTTAATTATAAACAACTTGAGCGGTCGACGGGAGCGATTTTAATCCTTAATGATGCAACCATCAGCATTTCGTAATATATAAATACGCAGGCAAACGCCAAATTCATCAGGCTTTCGGGTCTCTCAACTCCGCTCAATCTAGCTGGGGACAGTACATAGGTACGTCCACTTCTAGCTATCCCACAACCCCCATATCTGTGAACACCTGTGCACAGGCACAGGGCGATCAGGCCCTTACCTAACCTGGATGGATGTATGCACAGGTATACGACAACCGGGGGATTCTAAAAAGTAGAGAGAGTCGAATTTACGAGTGAAGTATCAAAATTGCCAGTAAAGGGATAGTTTTGGGGATTTTTTAAAAAGTAGTGCAAGTGCTTTAGAAATCTGTGGTAAACTTAAACCAGAAAAATAAATATCAAAACGAATACATAAATAAAAGACAACCCAGCTCACATAAACTTTATTAATAAAACAGTGACCAAGGGCCTAGAAAAACTTTGAACTAAGCCTCCCTCGAGAAGGCATGCATTAATTGGGTATAGTGTAAACCCTTAAAAACTTAAACACGCCTTTATTAGTATACAGTCTAACCGTTGTTAAGTTTGTTTGTAAATAAACTTGCTATTGTTTTCATCAATGCGTCTCCTTTATTATCTCTTCTCAACTTGACGTAGTGCGATCCCAAATTTGGGCTACTCTCCTGCACGCTAAATAAGGCGTGGCGTCACAAGTAAAAAATACAAATCGTGACAATACAGTTACGTCTTGAACAGTCTCTTTTTTGTTAGAAATTATAAAGTCAATTTCGTTCTTGATTACGCCAAGTCCATTTTTTTTTGGCGGGCTTTTTTTAAAATAGGTGTTCATGACATATAATCTCTGTTGAAGAAGAAATTCTATAATATTTAAGACATTAATAAAAAAACGATTTTTAAAAAAAGTTTGACGCCCTGTATCTTGGAAATTATGCATTTCGGGACCCAAGTTCATATGAACCTGAAAAGTTCGGATACACTGTATTTATCACGTAACATCCCTTAATACCCGAGGAAACAACGTTCGTTATGACAATATTCTTACCTGTAACAAAGAGCTCTTCCCTGACCCCACTGGCCCGACGACACAACAAAGCGTGCCGGGTTTTAGTTCTATATTAATATCTGCAAGCGTTTCCACGATAGGATTGGGTATCCAACTGGCTGTAGCATTCGTCAGTTTTATGAGGCCTGCGTTTTCCATTTGATCTAAAACGTTAACATTTACATTAATATTCACCCAATTCAATCTCAGAGCTAGCAAAACAATATATGAAGGTTTTATGAATAAAACAACTTAAACAAAATATATACCTGCCAAATTAGGCGGGTCAATATTCTCTTCTAAGGCTAGAAAATCCTCTATCCTCCTCATGGACACTTTGCATTCCTCGTACGTGGCCAAGGCCAGTGGAAAGAATATTGCCATATACAGTTGAACCGTGTTCAAAAGTTGAGCCATCGAAAACACAATTTCACCTACAGATACAAAACAGCTTTGTAATAATTCCAAAAATTAGACGGCTGTCTTTTTATATAATAAAGAAGCCAATTTAAATACATTAATTTCAAGGGCTATCAATCATTTTCTATGGAACATCCTGCATATTATAAGCTCTTTAGACGAATATCTTTGAGCCGACATCAATAACATAATCGTCGATGGTAAATTTATTTAAAAAGTGTCCCCGAGAGTCAAGCTTATTTTTTTGGCAAGCACTACCACAACTATCGTGCTTATTTAGAAAGCATTCGCAGAATATGTAATATACAAGGTGTCCCATAAAGAAATGCAGAGTATGGCAAGAATTTATTTGAAATATTGAGCAACGTTCAAAATTTCTCCTCTAGAAGTTGGTGCTGTTGGATTTTGAACTGGACAAATTTTCAGAAGCCTTTCATTTCTCAAAGCTAACGATGTATCACATTTATCAACAAATTAATAAAACTAGAATCTCCTCATATATAAAACGAACTATCCCGAACTTTCACAAATTCTGGTACATCGTTGATCATGTGAAGCAAAAAGCTTCTGAAATTTTATCTCTTACGATTTACGAGCTCTCATACTGCTCCTTTTCTATGGGTCAATTTTTATTGGGGATTCTATGAATAAATTAATGCTTAAAAAGTGCGTTTAAATCGAAGACAGCTATACATTCATAAAAATATGGTTTACCTTTTATGGAATTTCCCATTAAAACCCAAGTTATCACAGCAATATATAGGGTGGCCCTTTCAGTAAAAAGCATCAAGGCCAAAGAAAACCCTTTAATGTAGGAAGTCTTTTGCACTATATCGATTTCATACCTAAAAAAAGGAAAAGCTGTGCCAAGTTTGACAAGAACTAAGCATCCACCTCACCTAAGTAGGTAGATTATTATAAGCTTCAATGTCAGAAAGACTAATATATCTTTACTGACAACAAATAAATGAATGATTTTTAATAAATGTGTTCCAAGTCAAAAGGATTATACTATGCCATAATGTAGTAGTATCGTCTGCAAACACCGTTTCGAAATATATATTCAATAATCCATTGATCATATATTCATTTTATTTGGTGATAGAAAAACATTTTAAGTAGCATCACACAGCTGTCAACACTCTATACATGGTTTTTGTCTGGCCAATTTACTTTAATCACAAAAAATAAAATGATTTGATATGGTTTGTTCTCGTTAGATTTTACTTTTGATCCGGATCTAGAAGTAGTTTTGAATGGCGCGGTATATTCAATATAAGAAGACATGCTTAAGTGTGCTAGAAATAAAAACACCTACTTTCTAGCGAGTTCCACAATTTTTTCGAACGGTCGCTCCCAAGCGTACATTTTGATCACTTGAATGCCTGAGGTGATTTCATTCATCAGTTTCACCCTGTTATCAGTCAATTGGGCTATCCTGGCCCGCAATCTACCCTGTAACTTTGATAAATAACCTAAAAACGAAAAAATATACATACAAAAAGAGATAACATACTAATAATGAAAGAATGATGATAAGAACAGACCCCAAACAACAGAATTAATGCGCATTATCAGGAATAACGAGAACTGTTTGACGCATGTATACTTTCAGTGGGGAATTGCTGGTAATATTATACAAGTCTTACTACTTCATTGTGTGTTCAGCTAGAGAAACACTACTAAATTGTAATAGAACAGAACAGAAACTATATACGGGACCATGGTATACAGGGTGTCCGGACATACCGTTCGAATAATTTCAAGACTGATTCTACATAAGAACAAATGAAATTTTTTTCATATGAACCTGGGTCCGGAAATGCATATAATAGTTTCGAAGATACAGGGTGTTGGGGAAACACCCCAACACCTGTAGAAACTATCGTTTTTCACCGTATAGTTTGGTGATAACACCCTGTATGTACGTAGAATAAATGAGCCATAATTAAACTCAAAATAGATTTATTTCACCCCGGGTACAACCCAATTTGTGCATTTAAATCAGCAAATGTCACGTTCTTCAAAACCCCTTAGTCCAACCCTAGACGGACGATCCCTTAATTCAAACCTGTACAGCAGTGCTGTCAATATAACCGATTACAATAGAGCCAACTTTCACTAGTAATGGAAAACGTTTGTGATCGTTTTAAAGTCAATGTATTTTTGTCTCCGTCAGAATCAGTCTGTCAAATAAAGAAAGAAAACAGCTTCTACCCTTGTAATTTCAAATGAATTCGGCAAAGCGCCAAATCCCCACTTTTTATTTGATCGTGGCGCCAGTAGCCGCTCGACGAAAGAAATTCAATTCAGTGCACTGCAAACACTCCACGTTGCTGGGTCGGTCGTGCTACCGAGCTCTAGCAAGTGCCTCTTCGCGCCAAAAGGTCAAATTCCTTTTTGGGCCAATCTCTCTTGTATGCACAAATATTAGAGAATATTTCGTGCACCTCAGTTATCTTTGTCCAAGGTTGGACAAAGACCTCCTTTTGAGCTTTTTTAAAGCAATTCTTCGAAGTTAGAAACGATAGCATACCCGTTCCCGTTGGAAATTGGAACATAAAATGGCGGAAAGCAGACTGATATTCCTGGTCGAATTCCTGTAAAGCAAGGCAGGTAAAGCAGTCAAAGTGGAAAGGTATGTTGTGTGAAAGTTGCTAAGTTGGAGACCGAAGTATTAAAATAAGAAAGATAAAAACTAATTTTTAAATCAAACAATCAAGACTCTTCAGTAGACATTTCTAATTTTAAGAAACCTTTTGTAATTGTAGTTTTATACTTGAACGAATGATGAGTGATTGGAAGTTTTATTCTAAGAATTTTACATATATATTTTCTATTTAATATAGAAAACACTGTTTATTTATCTTCATTATATTTAAATGCAATTTACACCTGCATTATTAAATTATATCAATACCGAATCCATGTTTCAATTTCTCACCACCCTATGTTATACTGTCCATTAAAAGTGGTTAATTAAAATACCACACCCTTATTTATGGTTTAAGCAATAATAAAAGAATTTGTGTATCCCGACCACAGGGTGTCAAACTTTTTTAAACAAGTCGGTTTTGTATTAATATCTTAAATATCCTTTTGCTAGCCGTGACAATATTTATTTATTTATTGGTGCTAAAAAGTACAATACTGTAGGGTATCAGAAAAATACTCCGTATTTCATAAATTAGATCGTGACGGCAACCCGAATATTTCGAGGTCTAGATGAAGGTTATTTACATTACCTACTATACGTAATATTATTGTTTTATATAAAAGAAGAATACTATTTATGTGATATATGTGATAATAAAATCCATCCAGCATGTTGACAATTGAGCAGCTCAGAAGTGAGATATATGCCTCTACAAAAAAGAACACTGATATATGCATGTGAAAACTGCAGAGATGTTTAAAAAACATTCCATCATTGATTGTTCTTATGGAAGAAGTACAAAAACATTTAACAAATAGAACAAGAACTACACCGGAGTCCCTGCCTATTCAGAACCCCCAATAAAATGAAGTTGTGAAAAAGAAAGTTGAGGAGGAGGAGGAGGTAATTGTGATCAGATTAAAGGACAAGACACAAGTCAGTTTACAAACCAAAAAAACTATTGAAAAAAAAATAAATCCAACAACAATAGGTGCAGAAGTATCAAGAGTCAAATATGTAAGAGAAGGAGATATTGCAATAAGTTGCACCAGTAAAGAAGACATAAAAAACATATCCGAAAATATTAAAAAGAAGTTAAATAAGGAATATGAGATAAATATCCCACAAAAGAAAAACCCTAGACTTAAGGTAATAAATATACAAAAAAAAATTAATTGAAAGTCCGGAAACACTGATTGAGACTATTATAAAGCAGAATAGTATCAATACAGAGGACACAAGAGTTCTTAAAATACTAAGTGCATATGAAGACAAAAGAAGAAAAACCGGAACAATTATAGTAGAAGTTGATCATAATACTTTTAATTTGATAAATAAGAAAGAAGTGTTGTACATAGGATGGAGAAATATTTTGAGCATGTTAGTGTCATTCAATGCTATAAATTTGGTCACATGGCCCAACAATGTACAAACGTTAATATAGTATGTCCAAAATGTAGCGGAAGCCACAAGCAAGAGGAACGTGGAAGTGAAGTCAACATATGTGTAAATTGCAAGTATGCTTCGGAAGTTCTAAAATTGCGACATGTAAATTATGAACATACAGCTTACAATAGAGATTGTGAGACATACAAAAATATATTCGAGCAATTGCAAATGAGAGTTAGCTATCCTAGTACATATAACATCAAACCAAATATATAGCCATTAAAAAGGAACAACATAATGTATCTTAACATAGACAGTTTTACATCACACTCAACAAAACTTACACGGGTAATAAATAAACGGAGACCAATTGTCATTTGCCTTGTGGAGACACGTATAACAACAGAATTACATGAAAACGAAATAGAAATAGATGGTTATAAAAGCCCTCATACTTTCTCTTCAAGCCGTTACACAGGAGGAACATCAATATATGTTAAAGAAGAATTTAAATTAAAAAAAAATGTTAATTTGGTCATAGATAAAAATATGTGGCTTAAATTGAAAAACAAGCATTACAACATAGTCAGCGTGTACCACTCTCAAGTCACAGTGAATTTTTATCGAAGTTAGAAGATATATTAATTGAATATGCCATAAAACCAGAAACTTTATTGATGTTGGGTGACTACAATATAGACCTTAACGAGAACATGTTTTATTCAAGAAAATTAAACAACATAATTGGAATGGAAATGGACTTTATCAGTTAGTACAACAGTGTACAAGAATTACACCACAAAATGCAACAAAAATTGACCTTCTAATTACCAGTGACAAAGAAATTGAACATCAAGTACACTACACTCCAAAAATATGGGATCATTCCATACTAACAATTGACATCCCTGAGGTTTTACCACATGTAAAAAAATCTATTACCGAGATACTAAAAAATTTAATGAATTGCAGTTTCAAATGGACTTGATTGATTACAGTTGGCCCGAAGGCTTACAGGACCTTGATGTTATGGCCAATTTTTTGGTAAAACATTGACAGAGAAAATTGATCAGTATGCACCTATAGTAGTGAAAGAAATAAGCTGTAAATGGGGAAACAAGAAATGGTGGACACCTGAATTGGACGATATTGTAAAAGAAAGAGACGAAAATATAAAACAGCAATAATTACAAGGGCGGAGAACCACTGGCAAAAATACCAACAACAAAGAAATCTAACACTAAAAAAATAAGAGAACAAAAGAAAAGTTACTACCAAGAAAGAATTGATGAAACTAGTGGAGATTCTAAAGAAATGTGGAAAACCCTGAAGAGTATAATTAAATCTGATAGAAAATGTAATAGTACAAATGGTATTATGTTTGATGGACAACTTAAAACAAATAGCTTAGAAATTGCTAACAGATTTAATGATTTCTATATAGATAGTGTAAAAAAAACTCTCTATTGTGCCTGATCCAGCGGAATGTAATATAATGCTAAACAATATAATAACTCCTTCAAAAAAATTGAAAGAGCAGTTCAGTATGATAAAATTTTCTATATACCCTATATAGAACATGTATCATCAAAACTGAACCGAAGACAGTCCTCGAATGAAAAGAAAGCATTTTTAATCGAAAATAATTTTACTTTGAGCTTAAATGAATTAAGCGGCAGATCCCTGACGCAGACAGGCAAGGCATTAAAGAATTTGATTCCGTAGTAGGACATCCCATTTCGACACCTAGAAAGCCTCAGATACGGCGTCACCAAGGAGTTGTTATTTCTGGTGTAGTGTTGATGAGTATCAGCATGAGTCATAAATCTGGAAAGATTTTTGCTTCACAAATACTAGGCACACCAGAATATATGCACATGGCAGGGTAAGCACCTTCAGTTGTTTGAAGTGTAGTCTACAACACTCTCTATAACCCAAACGAGCTATCACTCTTATACACTTGCGCTGCAATGCAAATACTTTAGGCATATGCGCAGAGTGAGTCATTATAGAGTGAAAGAACCCAAAGTAAGCAGCCCTCAGTGTGCAGGTCGACAATGAGCCAGACCAACTACGGATAAGGAATAGGCATCTTGACAATTTGGAGGACAAAATCTCAATGTGAGATTGCCAAGCCAATCCTTCATCCAGAGTGATGCTAAAAATATTTACTGTTGCATCCAGGTCTAGTTGATAGGAGTTAAGGTCTCTAAGGGAGAATATTATATGTTGAGTTTTGGCCTCATTTAAGCATATTCGATTTGATATCGCCCATTCCTTAAGATTAGCACATGACTCGTCCACTGTGAGAGCAAGGTTAGATACACTTGAATCAGCAATCAGAGATGTAGTGTCATCAGCATATAGACAGCACGAAGAGTCAGGATCACAGCTGGGCAGATCATTAGCATACACTAGAAAGAGAATAGGCCCAACAATCGAACCTTGCGGTACTCCATACTACAGCATCAAGTCCGAGACCTACCACCCTCAAAATAGACATACTGACTTCTATCTGTCAAATAGGACTCGAGCAGCTTAATACTATTAAGATCAAATTTATAGTATTCGAGCTTCTGAAGAAGTATATTGTAATCTACTAAAATGCATAAGCTACTAAACAAATATCACCCTGTCGCAAGTTTGAACTTGAACTTGGAGATTGTTATATAAACATTAAAGGCAAACTATAAACAACGCGAGCAATCAACGGGAGCGACTTTCAACCTTCAGCATGCCATGATCATCACTTTTTTTAGTATAAATACGCTAACGAACCATAAGTTCTTCAGGCTTTGGTCTCACCTCCAGCTCCCAAGGTTAGCCATTTGACGACTGCCTTCTGGGTTCTATCCGCTCCTAAAGTTAGCCATACGACTGCTTTAGGTTCTAGTCCTTTCCTTCCAAACCTGGTACCGGTTAGCCATTTGACGACTGCTAGGACCAGGGGTTTCACAACCTCCATAGTAAAGTCCTGACAAGAAGTTTGTCAGAGTGTTAAGAAAGACAAGTGTCTAAATAGTCAGTTAAAAAGTTTAGTGAAATCTCTTAGTGCTCTTAAATAAAACTCAACTCTTAAGAAAAACTATAAATTATAAGACAGTAAACAAAGACCTATAAACAGTACCTCAAATCGAGAAAACATGCGCACCGTAGTAATCGGGTATAATAGAATCTCATTTTTTCTGACCAATAATTATTGTTAAAGTTTTATCGTTAATACATTGTTATAAATTAAACGTGCTTACTTTATCATCTCTTCTTACCCCACGTAACGCGGTCCCGGTCTACCTCAGTTACCCCCCGGCACGCTAAACAAGGCGTGTCCTCGCGAGTAGAACATCCAGTGGTAGATTAAAGAAAGCATTGAGACCCCGTCATTGTACTAATCGCGACGCGGCTCTTCTCTGAGAAGTTATTCTTTAAATAAACGCGCTACCCCCTAAGCTACTCGTGACACGTGGTGGAGGTGTTAAGTTGCAAAGAGAGATAAAACAATTAAATTATAATTAAAAAATTCAAAACACGCGCCAGTAGTATTTCGCGCGGTTAAAATTTATTATTGGTCAATAAAACTAACATAATTCAAAAAATTTTATTTACAATATAAGGCAATTTTTAAATTACGCGCGTTCAAGCTACTCGTGACATACTCTACACAATCAAAAGCCGTTGACAAATCATGAAATGTGGCATGTGCAGGTAGGCCACTCTCAAAGCTCTCAAGAGTCTTTTCACAAACATCCCCGACCGCCGAGCCAGTGGAGTGTCGCTGCCTAAACCTATGCTGTTTCCTGTAAAACGGTGCATTTTGTTCAAAATATTCCTCAATCTAAATCTTAAGCAGTCTCCCAAAAATCTTACCAAAGACTGGAACAAGCGAAATAGGCCGGTAATTTTCAGCATCCATTCTAGAACCCTTTTTATGAATGGGTATGACCTTAGCAATCTTAAGAGACCCCGGAAATATCCCCTCAGAAATAGTCAAGTTAATAAGTTTTGTTAGTGAAATAATAATCAAGTTTCTTATAGTTTTTATGAGTTTCATATTAAAATTATAAGGGTCTTTATTTGGGCTATTGCTCATACCATCTATAACCTTACGCACCTGAATGTAGGTTACCTCACCAAAAGAAAAGCCAGGTCTACAAGAACCAGTCAAATAGTTTATAGGGTTGCTAAAAGGTGGAGGAAGATTTTGTTTTAATTTGAGTGGGAAATTAACAAATGTTATATGTATATTATATCTAACATTTATATTAGAGTCAGCCTATGGCAGAAACTTATGCGTGCAGTTTATTTATATGCCCCCAGGACGCTGCTGGACTTTATATTTTTAATCTAATGAACCCCTCATTATTACAAATAACACTACCAAATTTCAACAAAATCGGTAAAAGCATATTTAAGATATTAATAAAAATAATATTTAGTTTGGAAATGTAATAAACTGGTTTTTATTTTTTTTCTCGAAAACAAAGCAAAATACGAAAACAATTCAAGAAGCAAAATGTTGTATTTTTAGTTGCTTAATATGAGAAAAATATAAAATGTTTAAAAAAGTCAGTGGCGCACATTTTTTCGTCAATAATATTCGGATGACGCCCCCGAGACGCCACTGGACTTTATATATTTAATCTAATTAAGGCTAAATAAGCGCCTTATTATTACAGATAACACTACCAAATTTCAACAAAATCGATGATTAAAAAAGTCAGTGGTGCACATTTTTTTGTCAATAATATTCGGTACGACGCCCCCTGGGACGCTACTGGACTTTATATTTTTAATCCAATTAAGGCTAAATGAGCCTCTTATTATTACAGATAACACTGCCATATTTCAACAAAATTGGTAAAAGTATATTTAAGATATTAATAAAAAAATCGTTTTTTTTTAAATGTTTGGAAATGTAATAAACCGGTTTTTATTTTTTTTTTCGAAAACGAAGCAAAATACAAAAATAATTCAAGAGGCAAAAATGCTGTATTTTTAGTTGCTTAATACGACAAAAATATAAAATGTTTAAAAGTCAGTGGTGCACATTTTCTTGTCAATAATATTCGGTTCGATGCCCCCCGGGACGCCACTGGACTTAATATTTTTAATCTAATTGAGCCCCTTATTACTACAGATAACACTACCAAATTTCAACGAAATAAGTAAAAGGATATTTAAGATATTAATAAAAAAAAACGATTTCTTGAAAAAAGTTTGAAGCCCTACCCTGCATCTTGGAAACTATGCATTTCCGAACCCAGGTTCATATAAAAAAATGTTCATGTTTTGTTATGTAGAATCACTCTTGAAATTATTCGAACGGTATTTCCGGACACCCTGTATAGGGTTTAGGTACTCCTAGTAAATATAACTTATTATAGCATCTTTCAACCGAAGCACAAGGTGAAAAGCACCGGTGTGAGCCAGGAGACACAAATGTTGACAATATTAACACTGCAAGTAAAGACACTGTGCAAAGAATAAATGACTGATCTTACGGTTAGATGCTAAAATGCACCTCGGCGTGGAATCTTTTTATGGGTTACTTCATGTACCATGTATTGTCTCATACGTTACAAAGCTAGTGAGCAATACAAAGTTTTGGCCACATCAATAGAGAAATCAGACAAGCACATTCATTAAAGATTCTCGGTAAAACAGACAGCAAGGTTCTTCACCTGATTCATTGAGCTCATACCGCTGTCATTAAGGTTGTAACTGGCTTGGAAAGTTTATTTAACAACTGTTTTATATGTTTAAACAAAGGTTATTTGTCTGAGCCCAAATGATTTGCAATATTTGCATCCTTTCCAGTCGATTTGTCTTCACATTTGAAGTCGTCAAAGGAAGCTGATCAGCAACATCATTGTCGAGTAAATTGATACTCTCGAATAGGTTTCGGAAATATAAATATTTATTTTACCACTCGAAACCTCGAATCCTGTAGGCTGAAGCTATGCAAGTGGCACGTCAAAATTAACTGTCATGAAGGCAAATATGGGAAATACTCTATTGACTTTAAGGCTTAAAAGCCTTAAAGATTTCTCAATTCATACGAATATTAAATCATGAATCTGCCCACATCAGTCGGACAAATCTTTGATTCTCAGTCGATAGTCAGTGTTCAGTTATCATTCTAATAATTGCGGACTTAAACCTAGGAAGGGAAAGGGTCAAGCTATCTCGCTTATATAAACCACAAAATTAATTTACCTACCCTGTGCCAGCACCGCCTGTAACGTGATTGCGCCCATAGATGGCAGCGCTGCCAGTCCTATGTAACTATACATAATACCCAGGGAGATGGCGAAAAGGACCGGTGTGATCCAGAAGTAGTGCAAGAACCAAGAGATCATATCAAAGCGGATCACATCGTTGGAGAGAAGGTTCACGAGCTGACCGGCGGCAGTTTTGCCTAGGGACGCCTGGTTAAGCTTGAGAAGCTGAAACAAAAACAAAAATTAAAAATTTAATCAGTGCTTTGGCACTGAAAATGTAACAGCCAATAGAAGATAAAAAAAAATATACAATGAAAAATTGAAGAATAATGTAACAATAGTACTAAAGCAGTGAAACAACAAACACATAAAGTGTTTATATTGAAGCCAAAAAACGATTCACAAATAAGCGAAACTATAAAACGATTGCTTGAACATAAATGAATCAGAGCTTTAAGATGAGGAACAATTTGTGAATAAGAAAATACAATTAAGACAGACATAAATTATGGTGACCAACTACACAGTTCATATTCTTACCTTTCTGTAAATCAAAGAACATGCCGCCACTCGAACTCTCATCCCTATTCTTTGCACTCCCATGTTGCAGTAATGATCCAACACTACTTTGGCGAAGGACAAACCGACTACGGCGCCTCCGAACAGCCATCCTTGTTCCATATGTTGAAA
>MU190876.1:0-16038 GCA_016904865.1 Pissodes strobi
AGAAAGTGTATAAAAATGCACTAATCAATTGTAGATAATGTGCATTTATCTTTACCGAACTTTACCTTGAGAACATGTTGCACGGGCCGCAATCGAGGCCCAGTCAGAATCCATTGGAAACTACCATCCAGCATACAAAGGACTCAGCCAACCGAACAATCACTGGTACAAGTTTCCCCATTATTCGACTAGAGATTCCTAGAAGATAAAGAAGTTTAAGAAATGATGATATATGAACGAAATATCAGTAGCAGTGGACAGCGAGTTAGATAATCTAGTAAATAATTGAAAAATAACTAACCCTAGGGTATAATCCAGATAAAATCGGGCCAGCTCATAGTCATTTAAATTATTAAGTGTCTAACACTGCCTATTTCTCGTGCCGATGCCATATTCCAGGTCAATGTGCAAATCAGCAGGTATAAGCCGACCAAAAAATTGCATATTTCGCAGTATAATTATCACCACATACTCAATATTCACGATACTTATAATTTATTGCATTGTTTAGCTCATCTAATGGCAATACACGGAGAAGCCAGAGAAACAATTTACCGCCATCCACCATCCACACACCCATCCACCATCCACCTTAAGTATTGAAGGATGAAAGAAGCCGCAGACCAGGCACACGGCTGCGCAAAGACGAAAATGATACGCTAGGAACATCATCTGCCAGGCTTCGAGTAAACAAGCAATCCGCTAAGTAACGCAAACTACCATGGAACAATGCGTCAACCAAACAGTTCAGAAAAATCCACCAAGGACACCACCTACCAAATGGTAAGCCAACCAGCGGGAAAGCCTGACCAATAACCAATCAGCCAGCCAAACAACAGCCACCAAGGTATCTGCCAGAAAAGATAGCGTATCCGGTCGCCATCTATCATCCACAAAGCCAAACAGAGAGGAACAGCTGAAGAGAAAGGTATAGTTTTATTTTATTAAGTAAAACCATTGTTAATGAACATCAAGTATAATAATCGGAATGTAATTTGAATATCATTATTAACTCATCAAAGTAAAACCAGATCGTATTGCAAGGCAATAACAAGAACAAATAATAAGATTCTTAAAGGCATATGATATGGATAGTTGCAAAGATATTGAATTTTTATAAACAAAGTCAGCATGTTGAACTAGGTCAGCGAGTAAAATAAATTGAGTAATTTGCTATACAAAGTCAGGAAATATTTTATACGTAAACACGTAAAACTCAGTCAGATAAAATGCTATTGATATTAAAAATATTAAGTATTACTTGCATAGACAGGACCGTATTTAACTGATAACTTGTTAGATGAACAGCTGAACTCAGTAAAATTATTTAATTTATAGCATAAAATTCAAATATTTTCGTTTTTTTTCGAAATGAACCATATAGATATTAATAGATATAAATGCATGGGGGAATTTTTGTTAATCAGGGACATGAGGCATTGTTAATAATTTTTTAAACGACACTATAGAACGAAGTGGCAATATTAATTAATTAAACAAGAAATATACTATGCTTGCATGTATGAAAATCAATATTTTATAAAAAGTCGATAGATTGTGTATAGATGGACATTTTTAAATATGATTATAGACGTCTAATAAACTGCAATAAACGTCTTTATCCATAAATAAGTTTGATAAATTTTTATATTATGGATATAGAAATAAGAATTAAGGAACTATGGTTAATTAATATAAAGACAGGACTGTCCTTTTGAGTATCATAGAATATCTAGTGGATATCATTCTAGAAAGAAATGTTCTATAAACTATTTTTTTCTCTTCGTAAATATAGAATAGAATTGTAAATATTAATGAGACAATTTATAAAATTATGATAAAAAGGTGATAATTCAAAGATCAACTCTCATGGAGCGGACGTATTCCATGTATGCTGAATCTATAGCAATTATTTAAACCAAGCAAGATATCATTGCGATACAAATATCAGTATTTTATAAAAAGTCGCTAAATTATGTCTAAACGTTGATTGACTAATAGGCGTCTATTGGGCAATCGACGGTATAAATTAACATTGTTTAAATATATTTGTAAAAATAAGTTCTATAAACAATGCTGTTATTCCAATCTACAATTAAAGTTGTAATATTATTAAGACAATTTATAAAAATATGATTATTTTTGTTGCATGTATATACCAAGCACCAGTGGATGTCCGTACTAGCCTCTCCAGTAGACTCTCACGTGTAATACCTTCAAACAGTATTAAGGCATTTCAAATATTGCGAACACATAGACTGCAGTGGAGGCTAGAGGGAGTTACAAAGGATCAGCCTGGTTCCCGAAAGTAACACACACACACATGACATTTTGTATTGTATAGCTATAATGTGATGTTGTAATATGCGACAGGTTTTCTCAAATTGAGGTATTTTCATTTAAAGCAACAGAGGTCGTGTTAACGTTGGGTACCAACGTTTAGAGGGCGAGGGAACCCGTGAACTAGTAAAATGCATAAGCTACTAAATAAATGATCCTTGTCCTAAGTTTGAACATGAACTTGGAAATTATTATATAAACATTAAAGACAAATTATAAACAACCCGAGGAGTCAATGGAAGCGATTATGAACCTTAAACGCTAGCGAACCATCAGTTGGGGAGACTTTTGTCTCTCACCTAAAACCAGCCCCTGGGCTGTCCACATGGGCGCTTGAGACTTTAATCTATCCTTTTCTCCTCACCCAAACCTGGGCTGTTGTAAAAGTCTAATCTATGATAAATTTGTCCAAATTCTGAGAAAGATTTTGTAAAGTAGAATCTGTCAAGTAGTTAAAAATGCAGTGCCATATTCGTGTGGTCGTACTATCAAACCAACCTTAAATAAAACTGAACGCAAACTCTTAAGAAAAACTGTATTTATAAAACAGTAACTAAAGACCTATAAACAATCCAAATCGAGAAAGCATGCACACCTTATTAATCCGGTATAATATAACTTTATTAAGTTTCTGTTCAATAGACATTGTTAATGTTTTATCATTAAGTCCTTGACCAATAGACGTTGTTGTTGTTTTTAACTGAAGTGCTTAAATTATCATCTCTTCTCATCTGGCGTAGATCGATCCCGAATATGAGGTATATTCCTGCACGCTAAACAAGGCGTGGCATCGCGGATAAAGCTTATCCCGAAAATATCAAAAGACAATTCCAGTTATATGTAAAAAGTTATACTTTTAAAGCAGTAGGAAAGAGAGGGTCATTTAGAATATATTATGAGATCTGACATTTTCAGAGGTTTTGTGGCGAAGGAATCCAATTTTTATATCAATTTATATTTTGTGTCTACACCATTTCTTAAAAATTTAAAGTGTAAAATCTGTCGTCAATCTTAAATATACGGCACCTCTTCATGAAATTGATTGCTATACTCAGCCTTAAAAATTGATCGTATAGTTTCTCAATTTTTATAGCTTTATTTAATATGTTTTTTTGTGCATAACCCTAATATATCTAATTTAAGAGAAAAAAGGAGGGTTATAAACACCCACTCAAAACTAAACGCAAACAAAACTTTATCTTTATGACCAAAAATGGAGCCAGAAACAAAACAATGAACTTCGCTAAAAGATAGGGATTGTGCCGGTTAAGGCTGAAAGTTGCACTATTTCTCGCATTTATATCCACTTGAAAAAATACTACTTATTTATTTTAACTGAACTTTAATTAAAAATTATTTATCAATATTTACAAAGTGGCCAACTGTCGTTGGCGCCAAATACTGGGTCGACGCAGCGACCATATTATTGATTATACTTATTAACTTATTGACTATTCGACGACTACTAATGATCGCGCACCGCGCTCTGGAAGAGACGCAAAGCCTAATCTATAAAATGCACACTTGCAAAACGCAACATACCGCCCCCCTTGAAAGTACCCACTTACTTTCAATAAAAATTAAAGAGGCAATTCTAAAAAACTACCTTAAAACTATTTATACCATTACAATAAAATAAATAAAGAAAACACATTACGTAGCTATACTTAAAAATTATTCAGTTCAAAGGCAAGATGCACAATCTTGCTACTGCGCGTTTAAAATTACCGCGTTTAGTTTTCACTAGCACTACTCGGGTTATACCGTCACTTCCGGGATACAATTCTAAAACACGACCTAAGACCCATTTTAAAGGAGGCAAGTTTTCATCCCTCAACATAACTAAGTCTCCTACTTTAATGGGAGGGCCAGTAGGAAATTTCCATTTAGTACGTCTAGTTAATTCACTAAGACAGTCCGTTTGCCACCGATTCCAAAAATTCTGCACCAATTGTTGCAAAAGTTGGTACCTGTTTAATCTATTGACACTAATATCACGCACGTCCGATTCCGGGAGTCCAACCAATGAGTCACCAACTAGAAAGTGTCCTGGTGTCAATGGTTCCAAATCGTTAGGATCACTAGATAAAGCGCTAAGCGGTCGGGAATTTAAACACGCCTCAATTTGTGTAAACACAGTTGTTAGTTCCTCAAATGTGAGTGAGACACCACCCACTATGCGTTTTAAATGATATTTTGCTTGCCGAACGCTAGCCTCCCATAAGCCACCGAAATGCGGAGATCTAGGAGGTATAAAATTCCAATTGATCCCGTCTTGAGACAAATAATTAACTACTTTATTTTTTAATTCATCTTCTTTCAAAAAATTTATAAAATCTCGCATTTCGTTGCTTGCACCTACAAAATTTGTGCCGCAATCTGAAAATATATTTTTACATTTGCCACGACGGGCAATAAATCGTTTTAAAGCGTTCAAAAACGATTCAGTAGACATATCAGAAACTACTTCTAAATGGACGGCGCGAGTGACAAAACACACAAACACACATAAGTAGGCCTTTAAAATCTTACTATTCCTTAATTTTGAGGATCTTATATTAAATGGTCCAGCGTAGTCCACTCCACAATTATAAAAAGGTTTACTTGGCACTAAACGACGCTCAGGTAATTCACCCATTAAGGTATTAAAACTGAGTGGTTTGACTCGAAAACAAACTATACATTTACGTAGTATCTTTTTAATTACATTTAAACCACCCAAAATCCAAAATTTAGAACGAATATTAGCAAGCAAATTCTGAGCGCCCATATGTAGATTTTTCCTATGTTCGTAGGTTATTATTAAATTACTGAAATTATTATTTTCCAGAATTATAGGAAATTTGTAATTATAAGGAATAGATGCTTTACTTATTCGACCACCTACACGCAGAACATTGTTTTTGTCCAAAAATGGGTTTAAGGCAATTAATTTACTGGAATGAGAAATGGATTTTTTTTCTTGTAAACACTTTATTTCTGTAGAAAAATCAGAATTTTGAGAAATTTTAACAAGAGTTAGCAAGGACTGTTCTAATTCATTTACAGTTAAATTACCATTTATTCTGTTCTCTTTATTTAACTTTAAATTATTACAAAATCTAATACAATATGCTGTTACACGTTGCAATTTTAAAAAACTAGAATATCTTGTAAACACATTATTTTCTGCTATTGTAGCATGCAGAATAGTCCTGACATTTTTTCGTTCGGGTATTTCTTGATTAGTTTCGTCTATTTTGACATCAACTTTAGGCCAAAATGATTCGTCTTTTCCTAGCCAGGCAGGTCCATGCCACCATAAACTTGAGTTTATTAAGTCATTGGTACTACATCCACGAGAGATGAGATCAGCTGGATTGTCAGCACTTACAACATGATGCCAATTATTAATTAATTTATTCTGCTGAATCTCACTTACTCGATGGGCAACGAAAACATTCCACTTTGCTGGGTCTGCGGCCAGCCAGGACAGTACTATTGTGGAGTCGGTCCAACAAATTACTTGATCTATTTTTATGTTCAGGGCTTGAACCGTTTTACTCACTAATCGTGATAACAGAAGAGCGCCACATAACTCCATTCTTGGCAGGGTGACACTTTTGATTGGGGCTACCTTTGATTTTGCACAAAGAATATGATTTTCTATTTTTCCATTTAAATTAATTGAACGTAGTATTAAACACGCGCCATAGGCCCTTTCCGACGAATCACAAAATCCATGAACTTCTATTTTTATTGGATGGAAACTTATGGCGTGTCTTATTATAGACAAATTATTTAAATAAGGCAAATCATCATAAAATTGTTTCCAAAGCTTATATATGTCTGGTGACAGTTCTTCGTCCCAATCAAGCCCTACTTTCCATATTTGTTGCATAATCATTTTTGCCCGTATGACTATGGGTCCTACCAAACCAAGAGGATCAAAGATTTTTGATAAAACTGACAATACATTTCTTTTGGTCACTTTAATGGGAAAATCTATCTGAATTGTATATTGTAAACTGTCTTCTGGTATATTCCAAAATACTCCTAATGTTCTTGCGATGTCTTCATCAACCACGTAATGCTTGATGTCATTTATTCTTTTATTTTCAAAAACTTCCTTTCTATTCGAAAACCATTTTCTTAATTTAAATCCACATTTTTCTAATATTTCCGAAATTTCTTGTTTTAATTGTATGACCTCCTCTACTGTGGAACCCCCAGTTAACAAATCATCCACATAAAAATTATTTATTATTTCCATACTTGCCTGTGGGTGTAGGGCTTCTTGTTCTTTCGCTGCTTGATGTAAACAACGTATCGCTAGGTAGGCTGCTGGAGTCGTCCCATAAGTCACGGTATTTAACTTATAGTGTTTAATATCTTCGTCTGGTGTGGATCTCCATATTATTCTTTGGAGATTTCTTTGTCTCGGATCAATCCAAACTTGTCTGTACATTTTTTCCGCATCTGCACCTAAGACGACATTATGTTGCCTACAACGAATAAGTATCGAGTATAAATCATCCTGTATTGTCGGTCCTGATTTCAATTTGTCATTTAGGCTAATACCTCTACTAGTCTTGGCACTAGCATCAAACACCACACGTAACTTCGTGGTCGTACTATTTTCTTTGATCACCCCGTGGTGTGGCATATAATAAACTATTTCATCACTATTTATTTCATTATCAGGAATCTCCGACATATGGCCCAGTTCTTCATATTCATTAATAAATTTAGTATATTCGTTTTTCAGATTTTCATTATATTTCAATCGTTTCTCCAATTTTAAAAATCTTCTTTCAGCTATTTCCTTAGATTCACCAATATTTTCGATTCCATCTCTAGTGGGTAACTGGACTATAAAACGCCCATCACTTGCATGGCTTGTAGTTTTCAGAAAAAGTTCTTCACATTCTCTTTCTTCTTGACTCCAAATTTTCTTCGTTCCCACTTCTTCCAATTTCCAAAAGTTTTCCATCTGTTGGTCTGTATTAAGTTGAGATGAAAAACCGCACGTGGTCTGGCAAAGATTTGACTGAGTATTATTTGACTTGTTTTTCCTACTTGATGGTAAGCTTCCTGTGATTATCCATCCAAATCTTGTTTTTTGGAAAAGTGGCATGTTCTCTTCTATTCTTATTTGACCAGCAAGCAATAGTTCGTAGAATACATTTGCGCCCAATAATATGTCGATTTTTGAAGGTAGATGAAAATTTGGGTCTGCTAAATTGATATTTGAAGGAATCTTAAGCTTGGTTGTATCAATTGGCAACATCGGTATATTATTTGTAATTTTATTAAGCACAAACAAATTTAAATTAACTGTAAAATCATTTAATTTAGATTTTATATCGACTTGCACTCGTTTAGTTGACTTTGTCACGGATGTATTAATTCCTAAAATACTCATATTAACTTCACTCGTATTTAAATTTAATTTAGTTACCAATTCACTGGTTATAAAATTAGATTGCGAACCACAATCCAAAAGGGCTCGTACTTCGTGACTCACACCTTTATTATCAAATATTAACACTCTTGCAGTAGATAATAACACTTCACCCTCACTACAAATTTCATTTAAACTAGCATGGGTTGACAACGAAGTATCACTAGGTGGCATATTTTTATTTTCTACTTCACTATTTATTTGTCCATTATTTTTTGGAACCCATTTTGAAAAATCAATATGAAGTAGCGTATTATGAGGTTTATTACACTTTGAGCAACCCCTGTATGAACATCTAGTGCTGATATGATTATCCCTAAAGCAATTTAAGCAAAGATGCAATTTTTTAATTTCATTTATTCGTTCTTGTTCATTAAAACTTAAAAACTTAGGACATTTAAAAATCGGATGTTTACTTTCCTTACATATTGCACAAACATTGTCTTGTTTATTGACTAAAAGACCATCTCCAGATGCAAGAAAACTTTGCGAATTTTTATAAGGACCTCTGAGAGGTCTAAATCCCGATTTATTATTGGGCACTTGAGGTGGTAACTGATTTAGACCTTTTTTATGTGACTCTAAATTTTCAAGTATGTGACACCGTTCTGTCAAGAAATTTAAAAAATCAGAACAAGAAACTGTACTCTGTTTTACACTAAATGTTTCCCATTCACGCTTTGAATTTATGTCCAATTTACTACTAAAAATATAAAGTAACAAAGTATCCCAAGTGTCTACTGGTTCTTTTAAAGTTTTTAAAGCTCTTAGATTTTTTTGTATTTTATCAGTGAGAGTACGTAAATCACACAGTGTATTATTGTTTCCAACAGTTGGTAATTCAAAAAGACACTTAACATGGCTTTGTATAATAAACTTCTTATTTTCGTAACGATCTGTCAAAAGTTTAAATGCCACAGTATAATTCATATCATTGATTTCTATTGAGTGAATTACCTGAGCCGCCTCGCCCTTGAGGCATGACTTTAAATAATAAAATTTCTGGACATCCCCTAATAGGTTATTATTATGAATCAAGGCTATAAAACTGTCGTAAAAACCTAACCATGAATCATAACTTCCACTAAACGTTGGTAAATCAAGTGGCGGTAATTTTACAAAACTTTGTTGTAAGCTATTATTATTTAATTGAGAATTATTTACGTTTATATTTGCATTGGGAACAGCAGGCGGTGTAGTTTCATTTAATAAATCTTGAAATTTGCAGATTGTTTCAAAATACGTTTCCTCGAAATTTGTTCTATCAGCCTTTTGTGAAGGATCATGGTATTCTATTTCAGATTGAACGACGTCAAATTTGTCCCATAAAACTTCACATTTATTATAACGTTCCCGAATACTTATCTTGTTTGTGGTTTCGTCACAATTCGAAACGAAATCATGAAACCGATTTAACTGCTCATATATCTGTGATTTATCGCCTTTAAGCTTTTTAAGCATATCTATTGCCTTTCCTTTGGCGGACATGATTACGAATCTTAAATCTTAAAAATAAACAGAAACACTATACAGAGTCTGAGTCAAGTTTAAAAATGCAGAATAGCAAAACTCTTGCTTAGCCTTATATCTTATTTAACGATAACAAATAACAATATTAATTATTGACAGATATTTCTCTATTACCTATTACTACGAAATATTTATTCACATTCCTATACTTACATGCATGCACTTATTTACTATAATAAACATAGTATGATTATTGATTATTTTGGGAGTAACGTTCAAATGAGCAAAGGCTGCTTACTATTATTTATTTCAATATCTATTAAAAACAACCAAGTAAAAACGTAATATACACGTCTATTTTATTTATGGGCAGCCGTTAATTTCACTCTATTTATTTACTGCAAAATACCACTCAAAAATGCATATATTTAAAAACAACTCCTCTTATACCCTTATTATTTATGATTAAAAGAGAATTACTCACCCGACCGCTCTGTTAACATATTATCGTCGCTATTATCGTCGCTTGAAAGTCCAGTCTATTATTTTCTTCTATTAAACTTCTGATATTCCAGGAACTTTCACTATTATAATTTCACTTAATTTTTCTTTGTCCAAAGTTTTGCTATTCCAAACCATGGACTACTACTTTTGCTGATACTATTATTACAACTAATTTGCTCACTAGCTTCTCGAAAATCCTGTTTTTTCTATTAATTGGCCAGGACTTCTACTACTTATTTACGTCACTTTTATTGTTCACTAACTTCTTGGAAATACTGTATTTCCTATTAATTTGCCAGGATTTCTACTACTTATTACTTTCACTTTTATTCACAGGATTCGAAGGATCACAATCCTACTCTAAGGAACATAATTCCGTTATCCTGCTTGAAGGATCAACATTCCGTTATCCTGCTCGAAGGACCAAAATGTGCCGGTTAAGGCTGAAAGTTGCACTATTTCTCGCATTTATATCCACTTGAAAAAATACTACTTATTTATTTTAACTGAACTTTAATTAAAAATTATTTATCAATATTTACAAAGTGGCCAACTGTCGTTGGCGCCAAATACTGGGTCGACGCAGCGACCATATTATTGATTATACTTATTAACTTATTGACTATTCGACGACTACTAATGATCGCGCACCGCGCTCTGGAAGAGACGCAAAGCCTAATCTATAAAATGCACACTTGCAAAACGCAACAGGGATCAAAATTAAAATTTATTATATGCAATTTTTTTTTAAGAAAAAAGTGTTAATTGTGGAGTTTTAGGACGAACTGATTTTAGCGGTATTTTTTGGGTTATAAATCTGTCAGGAAATAAAACCTAGAATAAATTCACAAAACGTGTATTTGGTTTTGCAGATTATTATAAATAAAATAAATATCCTCTTGAAAAAAATGTTAGTGGCCTTTCAATATATCATTGATAAGAATGTATGTCAAAAAACGCCCAACAGTTTTCAATTAGTTCAGACAACCCAGTGGAATCTTGACTTTTGAAAAAGGTGTTTTAATTTTCTTACGAGCATATAGGGCCTTTCAGTAAGTGGTAAGGCGACCAAGGAAAAATAAATTCATCTTGCAAACTGAGCTCTGAAGTCGATAAAATAGAAAAACACAAAATTATATTCCGGACCGTAAAATAGTAATTAAGCTGACTGGTAATTTTGTACTCGTGGACCACAATAGACACTCCGAAAACTCTTCCTTATCTACTTGTACTCGCAATCTCCGAAACATTATCCCGTTTCTTGCAAAAATTTGCCGGAGTGTAGGAAACTTACCCCTTAAAACGAAAGTAGCTTTTTTAATAAATTTTAATTTGGAATCCACCCTCCTATTATTGTGCCCTAACCCCTTAAGAATTATCCTTGTTAGGGTAGTCATCCAAAATTATCAAAATTGGAGCATTGATTATGGCCACGCAAGAGAAGACTGTTAAATGAAAATAAAATAAAGTTCACTTTATTTTATTTTCATTTAACAGTCTTCTGGATTTTTCTCAGAAATGTTCAAAACTAAAATCCTAATTAACGAATGTATTCCATTTAATACTTAGAACAAAGTCAAATTCCAATTTCATAACATAAAAAGAACCTGCCACGCTCTTTGTTATCTTCCAATTTTACTTGATTATTTTCACATCAGAATAGAAAATACTGAGAGTGAGTAAAGGAAGGTTAAGTAAGGAAATGTTGCCGTTAACGTTGCATAGGTGTAAACCAGCAGTCTTCGAAGCATGCAAATTAAGTCCTAACTCAAGAGCCGGAGAGTGGGAGGGGGCCATTTTTATAAAGGTGCCACAAGATTGTAAACGACACAAGGCAGAAAATCCCCAAGTTGTAATATGGAACTCGCTTAGCTTAGGCTTTGCACCAGAAAATATAAATAATGAAATTAGCGGTGAACGCTAGAAATTTGCCAGTGAAAAAATATAAACAATAAAACCCGAAGTTCAGTCAACTCAAAATAAAAATAAAACAATTATTGAGCTCAATTAATTCAAATCGATTATACTTATTACTTACTTGCCTTTTGGAGCACTAATACTTAAGATAACAACTGAAACAGATAGATAGGTTAAGCTATAACTCAAAGCAAGGAATATTTACAGATTTACCTGTGAAGGGCTTTTCAAAATTTGCTGACGTCAAAATTCAGCTAGTTGCCTTTCAGGATGGACGAGATAGAATCTCGACAATGAAAATTAGAAAAAAATTAGCAACTATTCTCGCTAAATCACGGAATCAACTAGATGGCGACACATAAAAAAAACCAAAAGCAATTCACTTGCGAGGAAACAGTGAAAGCACCCAGTTATAGAGCTGAGTCTGGGTACCAAACCAATAAAAAATACGCAAAATGTAACACAAGTATATGGCCTAAATCGCAAAATAGACCCGGTAGATCATTCCTAACAGGAGGTATTTCAAAAAAGGCACTACCACTGTCAACACAACGGCCAGCTTCTGAAAAGTGAATCTGTTGGATATTTCTCTGATGGAGACGCAGGAAATAAGGCTATACGCAACTCTAATGGATATCTTCTTTGCAAACTAGCCAAGCCCTCCAACTTTGTGCTCACAGACTACAATTTTCCCGACAACATTTGGAGCAACCACCAAAGCTTCTAACAAATTCTTACTAGTACTAGTACTTATACTAATTTAATTAGTTTATCAAGTATATCAATAATATCACTTAGAACGTACCTAATTAGCAAGGTCATTAAATAGAATAGGTTGCACGGTAACTTTCTGGTTCATGCGATGAAGTCACAAATGGATACCGTGCAAAATAGGCGTGTATTTGCCGATGCAAATATTTCTAAATATCAGGATAAAATAATAATTATTTTTTTATTACGCATGCATCATAATCAACGATTATCGCACGCTGCAGCGTGCATAAAATGATGTTTATGACGCGCCTACTTTTTTAAAGGTTGCTATAGAAACATTTGATCATGTCAAATGTGACAGATTAATATATTCGTCGATATATCCCTTAAATTTAATATTTAACACATTTTTGAGATTATGATGCATTCGTAATAAAAAATAGCGTATGATATACGTGTATAAGAGGCCTTTAAAGCCCTTGCGACTTACAAAACACTCCGCTGCGCGTCGTGTTTTGAAATATGTCGCGCGTGCTTTAAAGGCCCTCTTATACACTTATATCATAATATACTAGTAATACACCTGCATGACTTTTATGTTTTAATTAGAATAATATACTAATTATCCATGAAAAACCTAATAATTATTGTAATGCTATTTTAAATTAAATTAAATGGTTATTAACTATTATAGGTTTTTTTCTATTCTAGAAATGCGCAGGTTTACTTTAGCTAGTTAAAAAAAGCTTTCTAAGGCTGGTTAAAAAAATAAAAGTAAAAGTAGTTGTTGATAATAAAATACCAAACCTATTAAATAAACTGTCTGTATGTCTTGAAACGTGATTTTCTTATTAATATTAAAAAGGGAAAGGATTTTAATTGAAACAAACCTAACATTGCAGAGTAATGTGTGCAATACCCGGCTCCAGGCGTGGAGTTCGTGAGCGCCACAGTTCTGCCAGCTAAACTGGAAAAGCTCCACTGGTGTTATGCGGGGTTGTTAGGTACGTTTTATTAAACAAGAAAACACAATCTTAATTCAAGGTTCGATCTATTGGCTTCTATGTTTTTTTTTTTTTAATTTAAAACAGCAACAATCTTACAGTGACATCTAAACCAAAAGAAATACCACAAAAAACTATTAAGAAATTAATAATGATGGTGCAATATGATGATTGTATTGAGAAAAATTCTGTTGGTAAACTCGGTACTGTATGCCTTACACCTAAAAACTCTAAGCACTACTATCTGAAGTGATCACTTTGGTTTATTTAAGATTAATACATATATCTAAATCCAAATGCATCAATTAGTAGCCGCACCAATAATGAATGCAGGAATAATAATATTATCAGTTAATAACGAAAACCGCAATAACTAAATCAATCAACCGGGAAATAAATGAATTATTAAAATTAATGAAAGCTACCTTAAAGCTCGGCTAAGATTTTTATTAAATTAAATAGAACGATTATATCAATCGCCCGAAAAACAAAACAATTAATAAAATTAATAAAGCTATTTTAAAGCTCGATCAAAGAGGCTAAATTCATAATAAAACAATAATAATAATAATCGGAACGATACCACGTTAGATCCGAAGGCCTGCTGCTGAAAAGGCTGCAGGCTCAGCAGATGAGGTGAAAGCCACTGCTCGAGAATGAGAGTCGTCCGGCCAAAAGGTGAAAGGGAGCCCAAAGGTGAAACTCTGGAGTGGGGCATGTTAGTGAAAGCTTGTAATGGCTTCTGGCTCCTGTAGTAAAACCCTGTAATAACTCAATACTAATTAGACCATACCCCTGCTTCAATGGAGAAATTATAGCCGCCTTTTATTATTTTATATAAAACAAATCACCCCAAAAATTGTCACTGGTGTTTGGAAATACATGTTTGAGAATACATTTTGCCTTTGAGTTATTTCACAAGGTACATGTGGAGAGGTAAGTTTGTGACATGAGCTAACTTCTATGTTTGAACTCTCAATTAGACTTTTCATTGAGTTTCTTTTATCTTTTAGAATAAAACCAGTGTCTAAAAGCCAATTGGGAATTAGTTTAAAGAGATGTGCTACCCCGGCAAAAAAATAAAATTTCAATGAATAATGTTCATAAAAAGATTTTTCTATTGAAATATCTAGTTCACTCCATAATCCCATGTTTCCTTCACCCCAGTCTGAGACACATGCTACTACTAGGTATCCACCAGCATATAATGAGTCAATCATTTCATCCAATATAATTTTTGTTATTTTGATATCAAAATGTATGAAAACAGGTTGTTTCCAAGCATCGAACAAACCTCTTGCCATTACAGTTTCCATGTAATTAAGTTAGACTACACTTTCATCCTCTTTAGTATTTTTTTATTTATTTGTTACATTCTAATCCATGTCTTTTACAAGCTGCTTTTATAGGGTGGCATTTCATGACTCTAATGTGTAATTCTTTTGCTTTAAACCATTGATTTCATGTTGCTTACCTTGAGTTTATTTTTTAGTAAAACAACAGAATTTAAATCGCGAAACAGTTTTTCTTAATCACTTTCACTACTTGTACCTGGAGTATTTTCCATAACTTCGACAGCAATATCTGACTGGGACACAACACTTAGATGGGATAAGAGTAGTTTATCTAAGACACTTTGGATCCATATATTAGTCTTCAAGTTCTCTTCGGGATAGTCCTTTAACATCATGCTCTTTCTCTGGCAGCAATAATAACGTTGAGATAGCTAAAAATAAAAATAAAATAGGTAACCACTTAAGAATAAATCGGAGCAGGTTCTTTTGTACTAACATACCATCTGGTTTAAGCTTTTTTAGTAAAATATTTTTAATAGAGGCTTCAATTATATCTTCAAATCCTCTTTCTTGAAATGTTTGCTGCAAATTCACTTGTTTTTACCCCTTTGATTAGAGGAATCTTTCTGGCAGCATCGCCTAATCTATTCTTTTTCCCATTGTTTGAATAAGAAATATATGGAAAATTAGTTTTTAAGCACTTTTTTCAACTCTTCATTGTTGCTGCTGCGACACTACAGGCACCGAACATTAACAATATACTAGAAGGTTCACTCTAAGCCCCACCCCCCTCACGGAACCTGATGAAATGCTGGTTTACCGCTCAGGCTTCGTGCCACGTTTCACCCCCTCTGGTCTAAAGTCTGGCGTCTCACCATTGTAAGCGCCAAATCAAAAGTACCGACTGAGCGTGGACCTTCTAGTCTCTTGTTAATGTTCGGTGCTACAGGAAATGCCACCAGCTGGCAACTAAAATAAACAATAATATAGAACTCAAACTTGCGACACTGGGAGGCATGCTATATATCAAACTCGTAATCTCAAATATTAATATACAAGAAGCGGTCTGATTAGCAAATTTTAACAAATCAGGGATCGATACGTAGCTGTTTCGAGTAACACATTTCTAGTTGTCGATAAGTAGGATAAATGGAATGCAGCTTACTATTACGACGGCATGCGCAACGCAAAATGTCAATCCAAAGCATATTATTCGACTCGATTCCGAGATGTTAATGAGTGTAACATTAAAGGAAATCAACAAAAACCGAAACAAATGGCATTTATGGTGGTATATGACTATAAATAACTTCCACCAAGTACCAACAATAAAGATAAGGTAAGGTGAACT
>MU190876.1:16438-28889 GCA_016904865.1 Pissodes strobi
AACTACCTCAATATGACACATTTCAAGTTTGTTTTCCGGATTGGTTTCAGCCCTATTTACACGTTAAGGAGCTTTAATATACCTAGTTTCTCTCAGGAAAATCAAAGATCTAATTAAACTGAAGATAGCTTAAATTTAGAAATAAACAAAGAACAGAGTTGCTACAGGCTAAAATAACCTAAGGAAAACACAGAAAATCCGTCTAACAATTAAATCAAGGAAAACTAGGTGCTCCAAGGAAAATATATGGAATGTACTGTAATTACAGTTCACTACACTTATACAAGGTACTGTAACGGAATATAAGTTTATTCCGCTCCACTGAATTCAGTTTTATTTCCAGTGATTTTCGATGTTTGGTATATGAATCGCCAGTGAATGGGTATATTTCGCGCAACTAATTATTTAAGAAGAACAGGTACGCTGGTAATTTGCGGATTCGTGTCGCTGTAGATTTCTACATTGAGTGGTGACATCTATTTGGGGATGGGCTTATCTCATGTAGTGGGTAATTGGAAAGCATAGTTCGCTATTTAAAATCTACCATTTATGCATTTAATTTAATACGGATTACTATATTTAGTTTATATTGTGTATTTCTTTGATTTGACGCCGCATTACCCATAGTTAGTAGTGGTCACATGATCTAAATTATCCAATGAGAACATCGAAAATCAGAATTTGTTGAACGTCTTGAATTTTGAAAGGAAGGTCGTTTATCTTGTTGGTGACGCTTGACTGGGTAAGTGCTCTTGAAATATTGTATTCATCTTGAATATATTTCGCTAATTTTTTAATTTTTTAAATACATAATTTATAATTGTTTCTGATTCACTTAATCATATTTTGCTTAAGCAAGACATTAGCATTTTTATATTACACTTTCGATTAACTTATAACTACAATAATCTTTTTAGTGACAGTTCGGTAAAAATACCGATTTATTGGTGAATAATTTCGTCTCTCATTGGTCAAATTCATGTAATTTGATAGATGTTTAATCCAAATTTACAGAGAACGTAATTATTTCATCATTTAGCGGTCACGCACATTGCTTTACGTATTTCCATTTAAATTGGGAAGTTCTTGGATTCTATATATTCCAGTGAAGGTAGTAAATTGTATTTTCAGTAGAATTCCTTCGAATTTTCCCTCATAATATTGCTGGTTTAATATTTTTTCTTTTCATGCTTATTTCATTAATATTTCAGTTTATTTGTAACATCAAGCAAATAATTATTAGCACTTGCCCTGTCGCGTCTCAACACTGATGTATCGACGTTAATTTGCATTTATGAGAGGTTGAGCTAACATGCGTAAATTTACCTGTGTTTTTATCATAATTCATATCTCAATGCTAGATAGTGATTACCTTGTCTTTATCTTTAATTAATTGAGGTGTAATTACACTCAATTATCGTTTATGTGCCAAGGGTCATATAGAAGAGTAATAGAAATTACTTATTTTCAGTTACAAGGCTTGTTTATAGAGAGGTTGTACCTCTATTTTTCTATCTATCATTAAATTCAAGTTATCTTTTATTTAAATTTGCCGAGAGCCACTGTTTGGAACTAGTTCCATCATTTTCTTTTGAATTTTAAATTTCAGTCATAATTTCTTTTGAATCTTATGTCTTAAAGTAAAGAAAAAGAATATCTTGAGTAACAGTAGCTATTTATAACTTTGCTTAACCGTAGTTATTTATAAGTTTTGCTCAACTTAAAATTGCAATTTAAGTTTTTGATTATACCTGCTTTAACCAGTAAATTTTCAAATTGTTGATTACTTCCTCCTGTAAAATCGTCTAACTGAGGTCCACAGGATATTTCCCTGAATAATTTTTTAATTAGCGATATACATTGGTCTAAAATTAGGTTATTTTCTCTTCCATGTACACAAAATTCCCGAATTGGCTGGAAAAAAACATCAGGTGTCCGTCCACGTCGCTATAGCAGACCGGTAGAGGGAGCAGATATTCGGCCAACCTTTAAGTCCTAGATCACCTCTCAATTGAACTTGGGAATAGGCAGAAGCAGGTTCGAGGAGAAGTCCCAATACGGTTGCATGGTTACAGGATACTTGGACAAGCTAAGTATTAGCCAATCAGAAGAGAAATAAATTTGTAAAGACCACTGTAATCGTCTTACTTATTCATTTAATTTGTTTTAAATCTTTTACATTAGTTTTAATTCTCATTGCTAGTCAATTTATTCAAAAGAAAAAAACTGTATTTCAAACAATTTCATAAATTATATTTACATCTGATTTCAATTTTTTAAACTTGATCATTCAATATTATTGTTTTAAAATTACTTTGTTTACTTAATTTCAAGATCGAGATCTGTAAGACACGAATTATAAGGGCAAATTTTTGATATTCTTACCTTTATAGTTATTGATCTTTAAGTGTTTATACTCAGTTTGCATTGTCTATCGGAACTCTGGCGCCCAAAATATAATTAATAAAAGAGACAACTCACCCCCTCAGGGAAAACGAATCTCATACTTAATTAAATTAAATAACTTAACTTTCGCTACAAATTAGTGTTCAACTAAATTTATCCTCACTAATTGGCGACTGAGCCAGTATTTCATTATGTGACGCCAAACTGATCAATTAGTTACAAAGTGGCACAACCAACGTGTGGCGCTCTAATTCATCACAGTACTTGACTTATAAACTTATTGATTCATGAAGCCATTTTATTTTCAGCGAAGCTATCATTGTCTACAAGCTGGTTTGGGAAGCAAAAGCTTGTAAAACTTACTTAACATATCAAATATTTACTTGACATGGATTCGAATTGAGGGATTTATGGTTTTTCTTTTACTGGACCATCAATATGAGTGCTAAATGTTTTTGAATTATCTATTACAAGTTGATAAAGTATAATTTTTCTATTTTGCGTAAATCGATTTAGAAATAGTGATCTTTTCTTGTCTATAAAAATGAAAACATTTTTCAGGAAGCAATTTGCTCAAAATATCTATTTCTTTTTTAGGACAATCATGGTATATCATTTCCGCCGAGATAATAGGTTCCAAATATCGTGATACCACATCCAGGTTTCTCGCAAGAAAGCGTTTTAAAGCCATGAAGGAACGAAAAACATCAAAATAAACTGGTTTCAGGGGAGCGCAAATGGAAGTAAAACGCATATAAAGTGAAAATTGTTGTTCGGTGCTGCGACTCACTTAGGAGGTAAGCACTGCGCTTCGTCGCACAGTTGTCAATATTCATTTATCAAGAAAATTACTCCATAAAGGGTGATATATACGGGTTCATAGATTTGCGAGAGCTGGAGACTGCAAATTCCTGTTCTAAAAGCTTTGGATAGATAGTGAGGATCTTGATGCATCGAGTATACAATTTAATTTTTTTCCGATGAAACGTTAAATTTTTCGACGAATAATTGATTGCAGGTACGTCGTAAAAGTTTTCTAAAAAAAAATCTTATTATTTTATAGCTTCTTCTAAAAAATCTTATCATATTAGCATAAATTCAAAATGATGCAGTTATGCTACATAATCCACACGCCGTCCATGGCATGCAAAGGTGCAACAATATAATTAACGAATTGAATATATATTTTATTACACATGCTAAATTGTCCATAATCATATTTCTTTCAATACAGATGTAGCTTTTCCGAATAAATTGGATCTCTAACTCTCGAAAATCGACGCTTACCAGAATTTTAAATTGATAGAGCCAATACCTCTGCCAAATTCAATGGCCTATGAGGCAGCAATTCGAGATTTCCTAAGGAAAGTCAAGGCATGTTCTGATCCATTTCGTTATCAATAAATTGGAACCTATAGGAACAAATGCTATAGGGGGATCGAACAAACGATGAAACGTTTAGAATGGAAGTATAACGAATTGTTTTCGTCTCATCTGTTTTGCGCATGCCAGTTTTGGGTGTTGGTTTGTTGTAAAATATTTTGCGGTAAAGGTATTCCATAAAGCAGTTAAAAAGTCAAAATAGAGGAAAAATTTTTCTATTCCTTTTTATTATTCTTACATACACTACTCCATTTTGGGCTCTTTCTGCCTGTGGTTTGCTTCCACTATCGTCATGTCATCTCTTCGCATGGTGTTCCATTTGTCTCTCTTTCTACTTGCTTGTCTTGCCTTCCTTCTAGCAGTCGCTGTGTGTATTTTTCAGAATTTTTCAAGCGGCATGGCTTGCCTTATTCAGGTGAAATAAAATGCTGGATATAAGCAGTGCATCAAAAAAATGTCCCTTTCAATTTGAATATCGATACTTTAATTACGACGCAGGAAGCAGTTTCCGGTACTTGCTTGTTTATTCTACAGGTTTTGTACTGCCGCGTGTATTATTACACTATATGCGATTAAAAAAATAATACCTACAAAGTGTGAATTGCTTTCTTCGTTTCTTGCTACATTTTTAGTTAGCTATTATTAATAGGGTAAATGCCACTCTAATTTTTTTACGGAGCAGAATGATACAATAACACTGTAATAGAAAATTGTCTTGTTTCAATTTGTCCCAAGATCATCAAAGCAAAGACATGTCGCTGTTACTATGCAGGATTATTCTTGGGACATATAGGTATCATTTTTTTTGCCTAAAAAAACTTTAAATACTTGTCAATAAAATACCATTGAGAGTAAAACTAAAATTGTAATAAATCTTGAGCACCCTATATATTAACAGAAAAATGTTCCTTCTAAATACTAATACACTTAATATTAAATATTTATTTTTATTTAAGGCAATCACATGTGTAATCTCCTTCACCCTCTCCGTGGGACAATAACATTGAAATTGTCAAAACTGATGACTAAATCATTATATCGATAAGTAGCTGTAAATTACTGAATTTTTACCGTGGTACATACTACGTAATGTCACCAATATGTGATTATATCAGCCTTATGTGCGTTTTTCTAGAAATTTAATCCATATTAAAACAAATCCCCATGACGAAAAATCTGTTCCAATTTTGGCAGAATGGTGAATAAAAAAAAATAATGGCAGAATGGCAGGTAAAATTAGATATTAATTAGTGATCAAGATGTTATTTTCTGACCGTTACATTATATTTATTACATGATGAGGTCGTACGATGGAAATTATTTGCTAACAGTGAAAAAGCTGCATTTTAGTTGCTACGAGAATGCATGCGTTTCTGTCCTAAATATGTAGGCAGAGGTAAACAATTTTAGGTTTTTATGACACACCCTGTATTAATTAAAAATTGCTCGACAAAATGGTTATCTACATTCAAAATTTTATCAAAATTGGAATGCTGTAAATCATGTTGCGTTCTGTATTCTGTTGTTATTGTTAACGTCATAACTATTGATTATAAAAAATTAACGTCCAAGGATTGATTTTTCTATTTCATCACCAGAATGCTTGACCAAAATGTCAAAACAATTTCTAGTTATTTTCGATACTTCCATTTTTTTTCCGAAAATGTGGGCATTCTTAACGTGACATGCAGGTACAGGGTGTTAAGAATTTACTTACATAAAAATGTTGCAATTTTCGAAAAACCACATGAAAATTGCTACAAATTCTTACTCGCATTTGGTCAAAAATTATCTTTTATCATGAAAAAGAAAAAACTTTTGGAGAAATGCAAGGGCATATTTGGTACCCTATATATAGCATTTCCCATTGGCATATGCAGTTATACAATTTTAATGAAATAGTTTTCGTATATAGCTTCGTATTATAATAATAATTATTGACAGAGCAATAAAATTTTTGTATCTAAAATTAAACTTACTAATTGGCAACACACAAATCGTTCCCCATCCAATTTAGTACCGAATTCCGAAAGTGGTAAATGGAAACTTTACATCAATTTAAAGTCGAATTAGATTAGCAAACTACAAAACACCTATGTTAGAATTCACCCAATGCTTCGTAACTCTATTTAGTATTTAGTTCGCTGGTCGGTGGGCACCGTAGCAACTGTGTTCCAGTATGGTAATTTGCTCCTGCTGTTATTCTCATTACGATAAGAGTAAAATAGTTATATGCTATAATTTACGGATAATATTGGTTTTAGAAAAAATTGCTCCGGATACTCATGTTGCGTAGCTTTATTGTGACTCAGTTGTGACTAAAAAAATTACTCTATTAATTTATTGATCGCGAAGAACTCGCCCTATCTCGGTTGCTGCAGTTTGCACCTCGATTCAATTCAATTACTTCAATATAATCTTTAAATTATTTGCTTTGCTCTAGGTTTTCAGCCTTATAGAACCACTTTGCCTGATAGAATAATAGATTTATTTTCTAGCTTCCTTACGCCAAGTATTAGTTTTTTTAATATTTTTTACGACGCTCTCTAGGATCTTCATTACTGTAAAATTGACTTAAAATATAAATTTCCTCAAATTTATTTTTTAATTATTTCTTTCTTCCAGTTTATGTTTTTACATTTGCCTTCTTTCCTTGATAATATTATATGAATATATCAATAATGTGTTATCGTCATTATTATTAGGTATCGTCGCATTGGTAAATTTGTATTTTCGTATAGGCATAATTTTTGTTATAATAAATAATAAATGTCTAATTATTTCTATTATTAGGGATTTGTATGCCGTTCGGCATTAGCCCTCCCTCTAATGGGGAACATTCACTTAATCCTAAACGCGTTAAGCATCAGAGGGATTAAGCTCTGTTGAAACCCTTTTCGTGTTATGACGTCCTTTGGGACTACACTTCTCGTATTTCCGATCTTGTATGTTTCCAATCAACTCCGAATAATTCTTGTGGTCGAAAACATGATAGCACTCTAAAAGGGTTTGTAGAAGGTCTTAGTCAGCCCTAACTAAGAAATATTTTTTGTAGACTTCTCGGCAACTCCAGTTGATGAAGTTATTATTGGCACTGTTTCCACGTGATTCAACTGCCATTTCATTCTGAACTTCAACTTTCGGTACTTGAAAATCTTATCAGCATTCCTTTCAGGCAAATTTTGAACATTGGGTTTTGACACATTCACAAAGGTGACAACCTTGGAGGATTTATTTACGAGGGTGGTACTGGTCACTTAAGATTTTACGATCCCAGTAGAGTTGAAAGTCACAGTTTTGAAGAACTATTTAAGGTTTATATTAGTAATAAGGAACCCAAATCTGGGTGAGAAGTCCCAGAATCCTGGGTATGTTCTGATGAATAATCTTGGCAACATTATTCTTATATTCCGTTGGAGAGAAACGCTGACATCCTGGAGTAACGTATTGTATGGACTCCGTCATTTTGCATCCATATCTCTACGTATTATTCTCTAATTGGAGAAAAAAGGCAGAAAGAGACACATTGGGCCAATGCACCTGGGCAGAGACAGGCTGAGAGATTCATCTCTCACTCGCCTAATTACACAAAAGCTTCTCAAGCTACAAAAAATTAGATAAAACTGGTCATAGACCTTCTCACTGGACGTGGCCCCTAGAGGTACCACCTCAAGAAAATTGGGAAAACCACTAACAGACAATGCAGATTCTGCCAAAGTATGGCTGAAAAGTCAGAGTACTTACTCTGCGAATGCCAGGCACTGACTCGCCAAAGGTTGAGGCATCTCGAAAATGCCGTTGTGACACCAGGCGATCTACAAAAGCTCAACCCTTGAAATATTCTGAGATTCTCGAAGGAGATAGGGATTTTCGTGTGAAATAGAGGGGTACACACAAAAGATCAATTGTAGTCGACATGTTGAAGGGCGAGTCCTGCCGAGCGACCCCTCTACCTATCATACCATACTATCTAGCTATGGATCTTTGATGATATATTTCAGGTAGTTTCTTGTTGGAATCACCTGATCCTGAAATGCAAAAAGAGCCTTTTGCTTTCTGGTGCAAGCCAATAGTTCGACGCAAATCTTTTCACATGTTCGTTATGAAGCTTCTATTCTCGCCATCTCTGCAGCATTTCTTCGCTCATCGAGTGTTGAGGAGGACATTTTCATTGGTACCGAAGCAGGGGAATTTACTCATTACTATTGAACTTCAGTTAAAAATAATTTCGCATCTGATTATCCAACAGTTTGACAATACCTGTTTCTCCTATTCCTCCGTTCTAAGAAGAGTTGTTTTCTCTACGGCGCTGTTAGGTTGGTGATTTTGCGCTCGGTTAGCAAGGTTCTTCAATTTCATTGTAACTCTTGGATATAGATTTTAGTCTAGATTACAATGACAAAGGAATATTCAAGCACCGAGCATGCATATTTGTGGGTTCCTTTAAAAAGGGTTTTGTTATTCCTCTGAAATTCAGATATTATTATCTTTTTCAGCACCTGGTCATTAATAATTTGTAATTTCTCCGTTTGTAGATATTCTAGAGATTTCTCCCTACAGCATCGATTCAATTGTCTTTCTAGTCGTCTTACCGAATCCGCCCGTTTCCATACATTATGCTAATAATGCGACATTTATGAATTTCCAAAATGCATCTGAATAATTTCTTTCAAGAAATCTTCAACAATCTATAACATTTGATCCAGCTGTTTTTTCGTGGCCACTCCCATTAGCTTTAGATCGTCCATATAGAGTAAGTGTCATTATAACATTTCCTTTAATATTAAATTCAAATTTGGTGGAGTTCAGCAAGTTAGACAGATGCCTCAGAGCATGACAAAATCACGGAATATTGAAGGAATCACCCTGGAAGACTTCTTTATAATGTTGGTAGTGTCGCACTTCAGAGTTAATTCTGGATAGTTAATTTTAAATTCTAGATGCCGGGTTTCCATGGCGCTCCTAAGAAAACCAATTATGGTAGGACTTATTTCATATATGTTGATCAGGAGTTAGTAATGTGGCTTTCAGTCAAAGGCCTTTTTGTAGTCGATATAGGCCACAAATAAATTTTTATTCTGCTTGTACGCTTAGTTGCATACGACGGCGGTGGCACCAATTTTATTGTTAGTTATACTTTCGTTATACTTTCGTTCATCCCTTCTACTGTTCCGCTGGGATTTCCACATATAGCGCGTATAAATTAGTTGAGGAATGCAGAAAATTAAAACATTATACAGTGTGGACAAGCATGCACTCGGTCGGTACTTGGAAACATCAGCTATTGGGGTCTTTAGGCAGTAGATAAGTTACGTCCTGCGTCAAGAATGTAGCCATTGCTAATCTATGGGCCAAAATTTCATTAGGCGATGAGTTAGTTTCTCATGCGTACTCCAATGTTCTTGTACCCAGTAATTTTGCACACCACACCATCTGATCCAGCCACTTTCCAGTCGAATTTGGGCATTGGGTGTTCAATACTATCGGTAACCTTTTTTCGATAAAAGGTTAGCAAATCATTTCATTAAATATTTGTGCGTTGAATTTTTCTTCTTTCACCCAGCTAGCGGTAATATTTGAAGTAACCGGAGTTGGAAGCTATTTTCTCCTGAAACCATTCACATCACTCGTCTGATATGTTTTGGAATAGATTTGTTCTCTGTAAGAACCTTTTTCCGTCCTGCTCTCATATCTATGTTGTCTCTTGACCTCAATCTAGCACCAGGTACGATAATGATAGTTCTGCACAATAGTATAAGGTATTTCTCAGCATCAATTCTAATGAAGCCTATTGTAATTATAAAATTGATTGCTAATCCGTTAACATGTTGGACGGAAAATGGGCCGATGGTTTGTCTTTAGTTCCGTGAAAAACCATTGGTTTGTGACTCAAGTTGTAATTACACTATGACAATTTCACTTTTCGAATCTACTTCCCGTAAGACAGGAGAAGCTTCCTGATTATCCAATCAAAAAACAATAAAAATCTTCAGCCCTTTTAAAAAAATTATGTATTTTTGCCATTTTGCTATGAAACATTTAATCCTTGAGGTGATGAAGCAAAAAAAATCTTCAAGGAAATTGACACCATGATCCTTAGTTAACAAATGAACCGAAATGATACGAATAATTCGTATGGTTATTGTGAATGGCAATGCGACGTCAATAATTGTGGAAACAATTTCCGAAATGCAGCAGCTGTACCAAAATCTTCAATCTTCAGTTTTTATAATTAATGTATTTTATTAGTTTGAAATTTTAATAATTCTTGATATAAATCAGAAATGTTACTTATCGTCCGTCCATTTAAAAGGGAAGGAAAACGAAACCGTGACTTCAGCGGATTATTTACCAGATGCGAGTTCATTTCACTAATATGGTCTCCAAAATTAAGGAATGCCAAAGTGTGTGAACCATAAGCAATTTCCATCATCTATGTCGGCACCATCGACGACGCGTTTCGATCTGTATGGATCTCGTCAGGTCGATGCAGCCGTATGACAGAGATGATGGAAATTGCTTGACCCGCGTCTTAGGAGCAGAACATGACGGTGCGCAGTGGTAAGATGTTAATCGCACCAGGATTAGAGGCAAGCGAGATATTGTGTTCCTCATATGTAACTTGATATTACGTTTGAAAAGGCAAATAGAAAGTGCCCTTTCGTTCCTGCAATACCACGTATGCAAGGTATAAGTCACCACATAACGACGGACTCCCATTTTTTTTTTGTTCACCTTGCGTCGCCAGTGGATAAACCTCGTACGCTTCGGCAAGGATCCAACCGTTAGGGATCCTTATATGTCGGCATTATTTAAGCCAAAATTATTAAAAATCAGATATGTTACTTAGCGTCCGTACCTTTGAAAAAGAAGGAAAAAGAAATCGTGGCTTTAGCTGACTCATTTACAAGATGCGAGTTCAATTCACTACTATGGTCTCCAAAATTATGGAGAGCCAAAGTGTGCGAACCATAAGATAAGCAATTTCCATCATCTCTGTCGGCACAATCGACGACGCGTTTCGTTCCGTATGGATCTCGTCAGGTCGATGCAGCCGTATGATGATAGAGATGATGGAAATTACTTGGCCCGCGTCTTATGAACAGTACGTGACGGGGCACAGCGGTAAAATTTTAATCGCACCAGGATTAGAGGCAAGCGAGATGTTCTGTTCCTCAAATGTAACTTGATATTACGTTTGGAAAGGCGCATAGAAAGTGCCCTTCCGTTCCTTCAATACCAAGTATCAAGTTACATATGAGGAACACAACATCTCGCTTGCCTCTAATCCTGGTGCGATTAACATTTCACCACTGTGCCCATCACGTTATGTTCATAATCGTAGATGATTTAAGCTGCATGTACCCGATGCAGCAATAAAATAAATAATTATACATAGACAAAAAAATTGGCAAATCAAGAACACACCCGTTCACCCAATCCATGCAGAAATTAATTATTCTATTAGCAAAATATACAAGCCGAAATTCTATCGTCGATCGGGGGGGCCTGGTGTGTTGTCTCTGAAATAGCGCTTTCCCTAAACTTTAAATTAAGTCTGATGGGGTGTAAAATGTCGACAGGTGTCGGGGATGTGAGAACTTTGTCGTAACTCTAGCGGGCACATTCAATCGCTCAAACTTCATCCGAGACCGTTATAAAGTTACAATGAACCTCCAAAATTGGATAGGTGCTAAATAGATGCTCAGAGCGACTAATATATGACGAATTCTATAAAGCATATAAACCATTTGAGGGGGATAATACTTCTCCAGCAAGTGTTGTAAGCTCTGAGCAGTGCTATAACGATAACTATTTGATATTGAAATATCTCGTTGCAAAAGAATGTCTTAATTTTAATTATTTTCCACCATATTATCGTTATTAACCGAGACAAAAATTTGTTGAAATTAGGATTAGTATTATTGATGGTAATACGTACGTATGTACCGTATGTGGCGGCAATAATGGTAACTAAATTAATCAGGATTTCGTGAGTGTAAGGGTATACCTTAGTACCTTAGAAACCATTAATTGCACAGCGTTCGGACAGTGGCCAAGAGAAATTGCTGGATATAATTTTCAAGGTTCTAGAATAACCGTTTGAAGGCGTAACATTAACTATAAATTAGAAAAATGAGCTTTTCCGGTAATTTGTAAGGTATTTTGAAAATTGTGTATAATTTCAACTTTCCTTATTTCATATTTTTAACGTTATCTCTTAAAATATGATAGTGGATGAAAGGCTAAAATGTTAGCGGATACCGCAACAAGTTTGTATCTCATCTCTAACCGAAAATAATAATAAAAACATAGTTAGGGAATAATGAGATTGATTTTCAGAATGGGTTTCAGAATCAACGCTCGATAGTCAATTATTATTAAAACCTAAAAGAGTGTAGTTGCTGAATCTAAAACCAATATTTATTGCATTTTCAATACATTTAGTTTATATCAAATCGTGAACTAATTATAAATAATTGAGTTACCACATTAGTTGTATTTTTTAAGTTATCAAACAGAGGTCTCCAGCAGCCACTATAGAACTCATATGGAAAGAGTTCATAGAGCAGAAGATAAAAAAAACTTTTTCAACCAGACCAAGTTTGCTTAATTCTGGTAAGTCAAACCGAAGTTGTCAACATTAATATTGCCGGCTTCC